>QEOT01006238.1:16703-34478 GCA_003123785.1 Pterocarya stenoptera
CTTTAAAAAAAAAAAAAAAAAAAAAAAAAAAATTCCAATCCTCATTCCTCTTTAATTTGTAATGCATTTCTTATGGCTTCCCCTACATATACTCTAAAGAATTAATGTTCTTATAAATATGTTATTAAAATAAATATTCATTCTAGTTATATTTGCGTTCATGGTATATTTGCTTTTATGATGCTTTGGGATATGTTATAATTAAGATTTATTCTCTATTTATTGTTTTTCATTATTCTCAGTTTATTGTTTATTTTGCAATGTGCAAATTGATTTAAAATTTACTAGTGTAGAATTATATGCTGAAATAATTCATTTAAATGAAATAAAGATCTAAAGCACAAACAATTAACACAGAGTCTCGCAAATACCATTTATCCTTAGAATATGCTATAATTCAATAAGAGTGTCAATATGTGATAAGACCTGTGAACCCAACATGAATACTGGACGAAATTAGCAGCTTTGAGTTTGATATAGATGAGTTCAGATCAAAACAGACTGACTCATTAAGATACGATTAACAAATGAGTCAATAACAATTCAACCCACTTAAAACGAAATCAACCCACAATAACCTTCTAAATCTTATTTCAATTTTACTATTAAGACTTGTTTCGCACCATGGCTAATGAACTCACTCAACTTGCCCCAAGAGAAGCGTGAGGGCTCAGTGGGTAGGTAACACCTTCGATGTCTAAGTCAGTGTTTGTGATGGCCAAATATAAAATCAAAGGGGTTGTAAAGAGTTACCTCAAATCGCTGGTTGGTGTTCATTATATAGGGACTGACTCGACCGATAAGGATAGTGTAACTACATGATTTGTTCTGATGATCTTGGAATCTAGATGGTGATAACTAAGGATACATCGTTAACGACGAATATCTTGAATATCTATCCTTACTAGGAAGGCCCGAGATTCCCTCAACAGTTATATCCTTAATAGGACTTGAATATCTTGGTGGCATCTTTTTAGGGCTACACTCCGTGGCCTCCTTACTTCTTGTTCACTAAGCTTATAGCATTTGGTTCTTAGGCCTTTGTGAGGTGGATTGGGGCAAGCCCAATGGGTGATGAATTTGCCTATTACCGCATATGTACGATAAGAATTCTTTTTTTTTACCCCGCGACGTTTCAGTGACCCTATTTGTTGTCCACGATGGTACACGTTCTCATGTCTAAGAAAATGTGTGACAACTTGGCTCTAACACCCCCTTCGAGCAAAAGGTATTGCGGGATTTGTTCTCGACGTTTCCTTCCTAGTGACAATTGTCACTTTCTTGCTAGGAGTTGTCCAATTGAGACTACTCACCTATTTAAGTCCCAATTCCCAGCTCTTATCAACCCTTTCTTGCTGTTCTCTGTTGTTCTTGCCTTCTTCTCGAAAGAAAATCCTAACTTTTTAATTTCCTATTTCCCTTTTGTCACTAATGGCGCTGATGAACACTTCCCACTTTTCGTCTCAAGGTTCACATTCGTCACATCTCAAGGGATCCCCTAGGAATCCTGGGATTTCTAGTTAGAATAGCCCTTAGTATTTTGAATGATACCACTAGCCTGTGGTCACCACACCGTTAGACATGGACATGGTAAGAAGTTCCTATGTAGTTACCTAACTCCGTTGTCTTGGAAGTGCTGGGGGTTCACTGTGGGACTATCGACTCAGAGGGATATGCTGAGAATGTTGCATTGTATCCCTCCATGTTCTTGAATGAACAACGACTTTCTTTTTTCCATCCCGTTTGGGATGTCCTAGACTACCTTGCACTAGCTCCTTTATAGCCTCATCCTAATGTGTGGATGATTATTCTATCATGCTATGTTGTGTGGCGCCGGGTCCTGGGGGCCTAGGGGGAGGATTACCCTAATCTGACTGCTAGAGAGTTGTTTTACACGCATAGGGTACGGAACAATGATGGAAATCTATGTAGCTTCTACTCCTTTACTAAGTACTAGGTTGCCCATTTGGAACTTTGCTTTTCCCGTGTTAAGGACTGGTTCAAGAGATTCTATTTTATATTGGGTCATGGTTAGGAATTTCCTGCTGATGAGGTAGTTCGTCAAGAGTTTCTCATTTGAGCTGTGTGAGGAGTTGTTTCGGACGACAAGGAGCTTTCACTAAATATGTCTAATTGGGAATAAGCCTGATTGAAGATGGTCTATCCTTAGGTTGAGGGGCACCAGGAGGAGGTTTGGATTGACGCTCTTTTGATAAGAGACATCATCGATTGGTTTTTTATGACACTGGACCAATCGCGTATTAGCGGTCGACACTTCTTGCGGGAGCCATTCACTTCCCAAGGCCAAAATAGATCCTCTGAAACTCTAGCAGAGGGGAAGGAAAGAAACCTTGTACCGAGGGCAAGATGATTTATAAGCTGACGGGAGTTCGCAATTGCTTGGGGTCCAAGCGAGAAGTCCCTATTCCATTTGGCGGCTTTGGCAACCTTCCTCAGGCTCAATCATCATCGGTGATTGGGGGATAGATTCAGCTTGAATCACCCAGCACGGATAGCCTTGACGATATCTTGGAGCAAGTGGAGGTCGATCTGTCAATGGTGATGGGTTTCAAATGTCCTTCGTCGGGCCTTTATATTGCTTCGTCACCTTCCATGGACTTGCATTCTACCTTGCCTAGCAACTGGTGTCCAGCTAAGTCTTCTACTCGCCCTTCCTAGAACCAGCTCTTCTCCCCCTCCTTCCTACCAACTATGGTAGCTAGGAGGCTTGAGGTTGTCCTCTCCAGGAGGAAGGCATGGCTCTTTAGGATTGCTTGACCCTTCAGTTCCCGCCCTTCTAGGTCTCGTCCTTCTGGGTCTAGTCCAAGCATTACTAGCGCCAGGGCTGAGTTGTTCGTTACACAGCCGACAAGTTTAGAAGATTCCTGAACTCTGTAAGCTTTCTCATTACTTGTCCTTGGTATATTTTCTTTTATCACCCTTCTATTAATCGACTTGTGTTGGTATGCTAGGGTGTTGACTCATTGGTCGCTTGGATTGTTGATGAGAGGTCCAAGTTAGAAGAAGAGGTTCATGCACTGCGGTCCTTCATGATTCAAGCTCATCGGGAGTCACCATTGACCAAGGTGAAGATAGAGAAGGTTAAGGTGGAAGCCGCCTTAGCTCACATGGATGCATATTCCCGCTCATTAGAGAGGAGAGTCTCCATTCTCTATTAGGATGTGGCCTACCTTTAGAGTGACTTGGAGAAAACAAAGGAGGAGATAGCCCGTTGTTACCTCGAGGCTAAGATATTGGAGGAAGAGAGGGATACTAGCTAGGATTGACTAGCCCACGGGATGCAGCTACGACTAGCCCGCGTGGAAGGATCTTGTCGGGACCTACACATGGACATCAATTGTCTTTAGAGTGAAATTGAGTCTCAAGACTTAGTATGAGGTCGCCCAGAGAGAGTTGAGGAGGATGAAGGAGAAGTATGTGAAGCTCAACGACTCCTGGTTGTGAAAATAGTACAAGGTTAAAGAACAAGCTCAGCAAATTGCGACTTTGGAGTCCGAGTTGGACCTGAGAAGAATTGGTTTCTTGGGATTTGCAGATAGTCGCTCTAGAACTTGAATTGGTTTCTTCCAAGGAATATCTTATCCAACTTTCCCTTCAGCTATCGATGCCCAAGGTGGTCTGCAACAAGGCTTGGGGCTATAGGCATAAGCAGGGCTTGGAGAGGTTGAGGGTCCATTTGATGAAGAACCCTCAGATCGACCTGAACACATTTGATTTGAAGACCCACAAGCTCGACTGCCAGCCTTTCAATTATTTGATTCTCTAGGCAAAGATTTGATGCCTGGAGCCTTTCTGACTCTGGCTCTGGATCCTTGACTTGTATTTTTTCTTTTTGATTGTATGGGGATGTATTTTGATTCTGCTACAAACAAAGCCATAACATATGTGACTTTATAGTTTTATCATTTCTGCGTTATTTTATTGACTTCTGTGTGTTTGTGCCTCACTTTGTTTGTTTATTTGAGCTTCGTTGAGTGTGAGTGCCCCGAACGGTCTTGGACGATTTGGACCTTGATGGCTTTGCTTGTTCCTTGCCTTGTTTGTTTTCTAATTTTGCTTGCTTGCTCAGGGACAAGCGCTTAAAGGAGACGTTTCCTCCTTTGGTTGTTGGTGCGAACATGGAACTTGGCTTTGAGGGCTAGGTGGGAGAGAGACTCAACCGTGCTAAGTGACAAGGAGGGGAATACTTAACTAAGTCATTTCCTCATTTCTTTGCGGGGGGCGAGTGAAGACACTCGGTTTTAATGTTTAAATGGGAGATGAGCTTGATTGTGCTTAGGGGCAAGGAGGGAACACTTAACTAAGTCATTTCCTCCTATGTTGGCTAGGGGCGAGTGAAGATACTAGACTTTAGTGTTTAGGCAGGAGATGAGCTTGACCGCACTTAAGGACGAGGAGGGAAACACTTAACTAAGTTGTTTCCTTCTTTATTTGTTGGGGCGAGTGAAGACACTTGACTTTTAGTCTTTAGGTGGGAGATGGGCTCGACCGCACTTAGGGGCGAGGATGGAGACACTTAACTAAGTTGTTTCCTTCTTTGTTCATCGGGGGCAAGTGAAGACACTTGGCTTTAGTGTTTAGATGGGAGATAAGCTCGATCGTCCTTAGGGGCAAGGATGGAAACATTTAACTAAGTTGTTTCTCCTTTATTTGTTGCGGAGAGTGAAGACACTCGAGTTCCATCTGTCGTAGCTTTAGGGGTCGAGCTCCGTCCTACACCTGGCTCGGGGGGTGAGTTGCCATCATGGCTTGGGGGGGTCGAGATCTCACTTTGGTTTGGGATGGAGTGGAAGAGGAAGAGAGCACGTGAAGGCTGTGAGTTTTTGGTCAGGTGTAGGTAGGCACATAAGATGTAAAATGAAAGACTTACATGGAGGTCTGTTATTGGAGGGCTGTTATTTGACTATGAGCAGCCTAACCGGTAGGAAGGTTTTCTCATCCAACATTATTTGTTTTTAATGTTTGAGTCCTTCTGTACATGCTTTAAACATAGGGCCAGACTCGAATTCCTTGCCTAAGATTTTTTCTTTTCTTATAAATAAATTAGTCTATTTCATAGATGATCACAATGTACCATGTACAAAGGCATCTTTGATGTACTATAAACCTAATATTTCTTGGGCTTAACTTCTTCGTGCAATCTTGTCTAGTGTAACTGATAAGTGCTGAACTTAGAGGTTTGCAAGAATTTGTAAAATGTATTATATGAAGCAGAATACATATATGCCCTTTATATACAAGCCATAATAGGAGGGAAAAGTAAAATGAAAAACTGACTAACTAACTTATAACGTGGTGTATAACTAAACTAACTAAACTGAATGTTGAATGAATAATACAATATTTCCAATACCCCTCATTCAAGCTGGAGGATGAATGTCAAGAATACCCAGATTGGAAACTAAACTGGAAAATAATGGAAAACCAAGAGGTTTAGTGAAGCAATCATCAAGTTGATTGTGAGAATTAACATGGAAGAGTTTGACAAAACTATCTTGAATCTTCTCACGGAAAAAATGGCAATCGATCTCTATATGCTTTGTACGCTCATGAAATACAGGGTTTGTGGCAATGTGGATGGCAGACTTGTTGTCGCAGTACAAGGCAGTGGCACTTGAATGAGAAACTTGTAAGTCTTGCAGCAAGGATAGAAGCCAAATTATTTTAGAAACTGTATTAGCAAGAGCTCGATATTCAGCCTCAGCTGATGACCTTGAAACCACAGATTGTTTCTTGGATTTCCAAGAGATGAGAGAGCTTCCAAGAAAAATGCAAAAACCTGTGATAGACCTTCTGGTGTCTTGACACCCTGCCTAGTCAGAGTCAGCAAATGCATTGAGTTTTAAATCTGAAGTGGAAGAAAAAAATAGGCCTTGACCAGGTGAGTCTTTGATGTACTGAATAACTCTATGAGCAGCATGTAAATGTGGTAATCGAGGGGAATCCATAAACTGACTCAATGTATGAACTGCAAATGTAAGGTCTGGTATGGTAATGGTAAGATAAAGTAACCTGCCCACTAGCCTTCTATAAGATTTGGGATCATCAAGAAGAACTCCATCTGTTCTGGACAGCTTTAGGTGTTGTTCCATAGGTATTTTAACTGGTTTAGAACCAAGGAAACCAGTATCAGAGAGGATATCTAAAGCATATTTTCTTCGGGATAAAGAAAAATCAGATGTATTCCTTGCTATTTCAAGTCCCAAAAAATACTTCAATGGTTCAAGATCTTTAAGTTTAAACTTCTGATCAAGAAAGGCTTTGAAGGTGTTAACAAAGACCATATCATTGCTGGCAATAAGGATGTCATCGACATAAACCAATAGGGCCATGAAACTGGATCCTTGAGTCTTTATAAAAAGTGAATAATCTGTCTTGGATTGTATAAAATCGAGAGAAATAATGGTAGTGGAAAACTTGTCAAACCACTGCCTGGAAGCTTGCTTCAATTCGTATAAAAATTTAGTTAATCGACAAACTCTTTTCTCATGCTTATCACCAAAACCAAGAGGTAAATCTATATAGACTTCTTCCAATAAATCTCCATGAAGGAAAGCGTTATTGATATCTAGCTGAATGAGATGCCAACCTTTAACTACTGCTATTGAAAGAAGACACTTAACTGTCAGCATCTTAGCAACTGGACAGTATGTGTCAAAATAATCAACACCCTTTTGTTGTGTAAAACCTTTAACAACTAACCTAGCTTTATACCTCTCAAGTGTTCCATCAGACCTAAGCTTCACTTTATAGACCCATTTGCAGCCTATTGTACTCTTACCAGGGGGAGATTAGTTAAAGTCCATGTTTGGTTTTGTTTTAAGGTTGTGATTTCTTCAGCCATAGCAGTTCTCCAATGTGGAAGTTTGATAGCTTGATGAAAAAAATTAGGCTTAAATATAGTAGAAAGAGCTATGACAAAAGCCTTGTGTTTAGATGACAAATGGGAATATGAAATAGAACTAGAAAGAGGATATGGAGTACCTGAAACAGAAGCTGAAATCTCATTGGAAAATGAAGAAGAGCAAGCCTTGGAAGATGCCTGATGGCAATGAAAGTCATGCAAGTACTCAGGTGGCCTGTGAGCTCAAGAAGATCTTCTAAGATTGGGAATGAATGAAGAATCAGGTGGATTTGAAGGAATGTGTGTATGTTGATCTGAATGAGAAAGGATATGCTCAGGAGACTCAGAATTAGAGGCAGCAGGTAAGATAGAATCAAAGGAGGCAACAGGAAACAAAATGTGATCTGAAATTGGTTGACGAAGAACAACAAAAACAGGAAGTTGAATAGGAGAAGAGGTGGTTTTGAATGGAAAAATATGTTCATGAAACACAATATCTCAGGATACAAAAAATGTATGATTATCAAGATCATATAACTTGTAGCCTTTGATGCCTAGAGGGTAACCGAGAAAGATGCATCTTCTAGCTCTCGGGGCAAATTTAGACCTGTTATGTGCTAATGTAGAAGCATAACAGAGGGAGCCAAAACACTCTGAGATGAGCATAAGAGGGCAGTTTGTTATAGAGTAATTCATAGGGACTTTTATTGCTCAACAGAGGAGAAGGAATTCGGTTGATCAAATACATAGCAGTGAGGATAGAGTCTGACAAAAAATGTAAGGGAAGATTTGATTGAAAAAGGAGAGCACGAGTTACATTTAAAATGTGCTGATGTTTCCTTTCAACCACTGAATTCTGTTGGGGAGTAGCTACGCAAGAGAGTTGGTGAATGATACCCTTACTAGAAAAGAAATTGTGCATGGCAAATTCACTACCATTATTAGTCTGAATGAATTTGATTTTAGAATTGAATTGAGTATCAACCATAGCAATAAAATGCTGTAACAAGACCCGAGTGTCAGCTTTGGATTTTAACAAGTAAACCCAAGTGCTACGAGAGAAATCATCTACTACAGTAAAAAAGTATTTAAAACCATCCAATGAATGAGATTGAAATGGCCCCCAAATATCACAATGTATGAGGTCAAATGAAGAAATTCATTTATTTTGACTATGTGAAGGAAAAGGTAACCTCTTGTGTTTAGCAAGAGGACAAACATCACAAATTGTGGAATTACTAATAGAAAGACTAGGAACAATTGAAGATAACATTTGCATCCTGGGAAGAGATGGATGTCCCAATCTCTTATGCCAAACATCAAAAGAAAGATGACTAGACTGTAAAGCAAGAGCAGGAAGTGAAGATGATAGATCTTTGGAGCAATTCACAGGCGAATCTGGTGGTTGCAGCAAATAAAGTCCTTCTTTAGCTTTACCCTTCCCAATCATTTTCCAATGGATAAGGTCCTGTATGATACATGTATCATGGAAAAAGGTTATGCAACAATGAGATGATTTAGTAAGTTGACTAACAAAAAGCAGGTTGTAATGCAGAGAAGGAATGCACATCACATTGTGCAAAATAAGTTGAGGAAACAAATGAACAGATCCAATATGTGTGACTGGTGCAGAAAGACCATTTGGCAATTTGACAAACGAGTTGTGAACTGGTTTAAAAGATTGAAAAAGAGAAATCGAATGGACCATGTGATCCGTGGCACCAGTATCAATGATCCATTCATCATGAAGACTGGAGATAATATGCGCTGTGTTTAGAGAAAGGATAGAATGAATAGAAGAAAAAGAGAACTTACCAGAGAGTTGATCAAGTGGAGAAGTTACCAGATTAGTTGTTTGTGGTGAAGAATTTAAGGATTTAGGATGAAGAAGTGTCAGAAGTTGTTGACACTGTTGTGGAGTGAAAGGCAGAGAAGGATTCAATGTGGAATTGGCAACATTAATACTGCTGTGATGAGCAGAATTGACAGAAGGATGAAAGGTGGATGTAGGATTGGAGGATCTGGCTTTGGATCTATATCCAGGAGGATATCCATGCAACTTAAAACATTTCTCCATAGTGTGACCTGGAATAAAACAATGAGAGCAAATAGGTCTGCGAGTAGAAGGTTTGGCTGTAGAAGCATGTTTTGTAGTGGAAGAGAAAGTAGCAGATGGTATATTTGGAGCTAAAACAGATCCAATATCACGTTGTCGTTCTTCTTGAAGAACTAGAGAAAATACTTTGTTGATAGGAGGTAGAGGCTCAATGAGAAGAATCTGACCTCTAACATGCGAATATGAATCATTTAATCCCATAAAAAAACGCATGACATAGTCCTGTTGATGCATATTCACCAAGGATCGTAAGCCACCACAAGAACAAACAGGTAGGGGACGATAGTTCATCAACTCATCCCAAAGACCTTTCATCTGAATGAAATACGCACTGATAGAAAGATCATCTTGTGTAAGAGATGCAATGGATTTTTGTAATTGAAAAATCCTAGGGCCATTACCTTGAGAGAACCTCTCGTGAAGATCAGACCACATCTCCTTTGCAGAATCAACGTAAATGACACTAGCAGTAATCTCTTTAGAAAGAGAATTAAGTAACCAGGAAAGGACCATATTGTTGCATCGAGTTCCATGACTGAAACAAGGAAGAAGTACCTGGAGGAGATGGAGCAGATCCATCGATGAAGCAGATCTTGTTTTTTGCAGTCAATGCCATGAGCATGGAACGACGACATGTGTTGTAGTTATTGCCTGTAAGGAGTTGAGTAACAAGCATCGTGCCTGGACTATCTCCATGATGAAGATAATATGGATCGGAAGGATCCACAGGCAAAACAGAGGAGTTAGCGGAAGAATTTCCTGCGGGATAATTTTCTACTGATACCATGATAAGTGCTAAACTCAGAGGTTAGCAAGAATTTGTTAAAATGTATTATATGAAGCAGAATACATATATACCCTTTATATACAAGCCATAATAGGCGGGAAAAGTAAAATGAAAAACTGACTAACTAACTTATAACGTGGTGTATAACTAAATTAACTAAACTGAATGCTGAATGAATAATACAATATTTCCAATAGTAACTTTCCGAAGTCTTTCGAACAAACATTTGTATAATATCTAAAAAGTTCTTCCTTTCTTTTTGAAAAAAGCAAGACTGTGAGTACAAAATTCACTGGGTGGGTGTGTAATTTTCTAATAAAAAAGTGCAATTCTTTGTCCTTCTAAATTTGCACTTTTATAATTTTGCAATATGTTGTTGCAATTTTTCAACTTTAACAGTATGGTCGGATGACTATTTCCTCTCCCGTGATGATTCTTGAGGGTTGGGGGCATGAAATGCTTAATCATGGATTGTTTAATGATAGATGATTGAACTTAAAGAAGAAAAATTTTTGCGTAGTTTGGAGCTGCGGCCTACGTCCATGGGTCTTGGTTGCTGAATCCACTATAAATAGAGTTTAATACGAGCTCCTCAATCCTCATCTTCATTAAGCTCTATACAAACACTCCCATGGGTCTAGGAGCCTGGAGCCTCCTGGTTGATCTCTTTTCCTCTTCCTGAATTTCAGTACATTTAAGGAAAGTATCTCTCGTTATCTCTGTCTCTTCCTCACTTATATAAACGCGTTCATGATTAATCTAAATATTTCTACTTATAGGTAAAGATATCCTCTTGTTTATCACATATATGGTGCTTTAGTGTCACTATATTAATATCGTTTTTAATATAATTATGAAAAAAAATGGAGCAAGAGAAGTTGGAGAATAACATGTTTGTCAACATAGATGAATCTTTTTTCAAAACTTTTCACAATTTTCTTTCTAAACATTACTAAAACACAAAATATTTTTTAATTTTAAATTTTCAACTTTGTCATCTAATCATTACTTAATTATTATCCAAACACAAAATCCTATACAACTTTTTCAAATTTTTAAACAAAATATAAAAAATAATACAACTTTATAAAGAGAAGTATGGTGTATGGATATATATACTTTTGATCATAATGATTAGGTATACAACGATCAGTTGAATTGTTATGTCATATAGAAGAAAAATCAAGAGAATATTTATTGCATCGGTTTATTTGAAATTTTATCTATCATAGAGAGCTTGAATCTTCTTAAAAAAAAAACGAGATTTATGTGTCATAATCCAAATTCATTTCATTTCAATTTTTATTTTATTAGTTTATATTTGATCAACAAGAAGTTTGGATTAAATAGTTAGTTGATACTTTGGATTCCTCTTCTATTAGTTTAAACTCGAGTTACTTTTTTATCTCTCTAGAAACCCAGCCCTTCCTTCCCTGTAATAATATACATCTTCAGGAAATGCCGAGTTTAATTTGATTTCAAGAGCGCCTAGATTTTACTTGCTCTAAAGGTTGATTATGGGTGACTCGATAGACATGACTATAAATGCTATTATTTATTTTAAATTTTATTATTTTTTTGTTATATTTATTGATTTGGTATATCAATATATTAAGTAATTATTATTTATGCTATTATTCATTCTAAATTTTATCATTTCTAGTCATATTTGTTATTTGACATATCAATATATTGAGTAATTATTATTTAAGTAGTTGACATATGAAACTATTTAAGATTATTAACGAGTATGACTAAATGTGACAAGATTTAGAATCGACTGAATAGTTGGAGTATTTTAGAATTTTGTGAATAGTAGTGAAATGATCTAAGTTAAGATGTTTGATTGAGTTTTGAAAAATGTGAGAAAAAAATTGAATAAAAATATTATAAAGTTAAAAATTGTATGAATATAATTTTTGTTTTGAAGTTTGAAAAGTTTTATTAATTTTTGTATTTTATTTTAAAATTTGTAAAAATTGTAATGATGAGATAATGATTACATGAGAAATTTAAAATTTAAAATTAAAAAGTGTTTTTTATTTGAGTGAAGGAAATTGAGAGTTTTGAGAATTTATTATCTCATGGCTCAATCATGGTGTAAAGTCGCCCTTTTACCTCATAATATATAGAGTAATTCTATATACAACTGTGAAATAAGTAAACATCGCGTAATCGTTTTGAAAAAGAGTAAGATCTACTATTAAAAAATTATTTTTTTCATGTGAATCATATGTTTTATTCATTTTTTTCAAAACGATGACGTAACGTTTATACAATTTATGATTACAAATATATTTTCTCTAATATATATAGATGTGAACTCAACATAGCAAAAATTAGAGTGCAAAGTCAATAATATATACAACTACAAGAAGAGATACGAGAGGAGAACTCCCACAGTATGTTTGGGTTAAACATAGTGGAGTATATGATAGTGAGATGAGATAAAAGTTAAAAATTGAACAAAATACTATTAGAATAGTATGTTTTAATATTATTTTTATTTTAAAATTTAAAAAATTAAATTATTTATTATATTTTATTTAAAACGTTAAAAAAATTATAATTATTATATAATATGAGATACTGAGTTAAGATGAGTGAAGGTGAAACAGCCGTGTTTGGGCATTGAAGTCATCTCAACTATCTTGAGGTACTCTTGTACGGTTGATGATAACTTTCCATCCAAATAAAGTATTTTCAAACCAATTTTGCTATATACCACTGGGGATTAACCCCGCCACGGCCTCGTGGCTGACGTGGCAACTTAATATTCAAAAAAAGAAAAAAAAAACTTTTTTAGAAACATAACACGGGAGGGAGTGAGGGATTTCATTTTGAAAGAAACATAGTAGCTGGTCTTCGATCTACTCATCTGCATTTCTGGGTTTTAAGCCTCATTTGCATTTCTGTAGTTCCGAATTCGCTGGATACGTTAAAAAAAACTTATAAATAAATCTTGGTTACGTAGGTGTTCTCTTTGCCCTCACTTTCTTTCACATTTTTCTTGGCATTCTTTCTTTGTGTCTGATTCTGCAGAGAAATTTCTACAGTGAAAGAACATAGAGAAGAGGAAGAGGAACAAAGTGCGTAAACCTTTACGTACGTGGACCCTGCTAATGGACTAACAAGCCTCCTCTTCTACTCTCTCCAATGCCCACACTCAAAAACTGTGTATGACGACGCTTTCTCTACTCTGACTTCACAGTTTCGTGCTACAAATTTATCGTCCCGAGTTCTAGACTATGGTGAGATATTCACTTGCTCCGAAGCCTCGCGAGGTTCTTCAATTCCGTTTCTTGACGTTCCTGCCCTGAATGACAGCAACGTTTCGGTGGATGCTCAAAGTTCAAAACTCGATTACTCAAAGCTTTTCGGTTCCTTTGGGGAAGCAGATTTTTCCCTATCGTTTGAGGAGCTTATTTCTAAGCCAAAGACAAGGAAGGACTTTTCTGATAAACCTGCTCTTCGCCTATTAGTTGAGGGTATTTTTTTTCTGAGTGTGAATCTTCAAGCTTTATTTGGTTACTGAGCTATTATCTGAAATGGAAGTTTTGAGAAAATAAGCTCCGCAAATTTTGTAATGCACAAGTTAGAAAACATACTTTTTTGTGTTACTATTTTGCTCGAATTGATGTCGATTTTAGAAATTCAAATTCTTTATCCTAGATTTTATTATCTATTATTTACCTAACAAAATTAAGTATGGAATTTGGTCTTTGAGTTATGAAGAAGCGTACGAGGCCAAGTAGGTAATTCGTAAGTGGTTGAGAATGTGAAAGGACTTAGAAATTGGTTTAATAGATTGTTTTTACCACTTATATCACGTAGACGCCGAGGCCGCAATGGGGTTAACTCGCGGTGGCGTTTAGAATTTCTCTTTTCAAACATCTCGGCATTCCTATCTGCATATTAAAGTATTTTCAAACATCTCAACTACCTTGGAAACTCGGCCTTCGTACCAGACTCATTTCATGTAACCAAGACATGGGAAATTGAGGAGGAACTAGCCTTTGTGGCCCCCACTAATTCTTGGTTAAAATTCATGATTCTGCTTATAAATCCCGTTTCTTTATTTACTTGTCATGTATACATCTATACATACACACACAAAGGGTATCCAATGGGTGGTGGGATTATCGTGGAGATATGAAAAGAGTTGGAGGTGGGGGCTGCCGATTACAATATTTATCGCTATTATATATAAATAAAAAATAAAATTACTATAATATTTATTATTATTATATATAAATAAAAAATAAAATCACTATAATATTTATTTCTATTATATATAGACAAAAAATAAAATCATTATAATATTTATTACTATTATATATAGATAAAAAAATAAAATCACAATAGTATTTATCACTATTATATAAAAATATAAAAATAAAATCATTATAATATTTATCACTATTATATATAAATAAAATCATTATTTCATCATCATTAAAAAAAATCAATTATTGATGGGGCCTATATCTTTTTCAACTATCTATTTAAAAGTTAATAACTCAACATACTTTATACATCTAAACAACTCAAATTATTTTCAATGAGATCTATAAATTCACTTTAATCTTTACTTATAACTATTCATAAAATTTCTCAACAGTTATCGCCATCCAAACTACGCCAAGAATGCCTCCTAGAGATATCGTGAACAAGATAAGATAGTTTGTCTATTTTTTTATTGGTGAATAGTCTGATGAACACTATAAATAAACTGTTATTAGTTTTCTTAATAAGAAAATCCATGATAAAAAGGTAATGTGGGTGCGGAACTGGGAACATAGTCTGGGACCGAACGAGGAACCACGGTCCACCTTTCGAGACATTCTTCCCTAGTACGCTGTTTGGATTATCCAGTTTTAAGCGGTTTGCCCAAAGAAGTTTCGCTCCAAAATGACGCAGACTCCAAACAAGCCGAGGCCGCACTCATTTGCACTGCTGCGCAACGATCATCGCTTTATCCTACTTTTTCTGATGAAGCCTCCTCTTGACGGGTAGAGAGAGAGAGAGAGAGAGAGAGAGAGGGCGAGGGAATGGAAAAGGGGAGAAGAGTGGTGGTCTCAGCTCTGCAGTTCGCTTGCACCGATGACGTCTCCACTAATGTTGCCACCGCCGAAAGGTCTCTTTTTCTTCTTCTTCCTTTGGCTTGATTATCGATTTCAAAGTATATAGGGTCTTAGAAGCAGACTTTTCTTTTTAATCTCGCTGTTTACTTACAAACCCATCAAATTCACACCCTTAGTTGAGCACCCGTAATGATAAGTGTTTTACGCCGATTTATTAATATTTTTTTTCTTTCCCTTTTTTTCATGCTTTTTGCAGCTCAAGTTTGAATTTTTTTTTTAAAAAAATTAAATTAAATTCTGCCCGCTCATTGTGAAGGTTTTACCCGAGTGGACTTGGCTTTTGTTGAAACGGGTGGTACTCCTATGATTTTTTTTTCATGAGAGGAGTTGTTCTTCCACCCAATTTTCCTTTGTTGTTGACTTAAGTCATAAAGCTCTATATTTATTTGTTCGTTCCGTTTCTTATTCTCACCTTTTCATCGTACGTGAGTTACTTTTGCTTTATCGACGATCAATCTTCTTTTATGCAGACTGGTTAGAGCTGCTCATGGAAAGGGTGCAAACATCATTCTAATACAGGTATGTGCAGTTGGAACCTGTGATTCAGCTTTTGTAGTGTACAGCTCCTTAGAAACATTTCTTTAAGAAATTATCTATCAAACACATCATTGGAATCATACTATGATTTCTGTTTCTTTGTTCTCAGGATTTCTTTATGATTCATGGAAATATGTTTTGTTCTTCAACTCCAAAATCCTTTCTCCCTTTAGCAAATGTCGAAACATTGACACAAAAAGTTGAAAATACTCATGTTGAGGAAAAAATGAGTTGGTTGGCATATTCTTGTGAAAATTTGTGTAAAATTGTATTGTAACAAGTGTTGAAGCGGTGTAACATGAAAATGATTGAAGTGTGCTCAACATGGTTCAAGCAGAACTCAACTGGCGTTCGAGCGGAACCGTCCAAAGAGGCTCGCTCGATGTTCGCTCGACTCAGCCCTCGAGCTTAACCTTCCAGAGAGGTTCGCTTGATGTGCTCTCGACGTAGTGCTCGAGCAGAACTCTTTCAGAGAGGTCTGCTCGATGTGTGCTCGATGTAGAGCTCGAGTAGAACTCTTTCAGAGAGGTTCGCTTGATGTGTGCTTGACGTGTCGCTCGAGCAGTTTCTGAATGACAACATGCGCTCGACATTTCGCTTGAACCAATGTTTCAGTCAACTTAAAATTCAGGGTTTTGAGCGCTGTGTTCACTTGGGACTATAAATAGAACAGCTTGTTTCTGTTCTTTGGTGTGGAGAAATAAAGAAAAAACCCTAGGTGCTTCCAAGAGCCATTGAGAGAAACTTTCCTCACATTGTTGAATCTCTCTTGGACAATCGTATCTCCACCACACCACACTCAAGGTCAAACTTTATTTGAGTCCATTAAAGTGGATGTGTTCATTGGCCGGAAGAGTCTGGAGCTATTGTTGATGCAGAGATCGAGAGGTTCTCGTGGGATGCTATAGAAAGGTCGGAGTTCCGGCACTACATGTGTGTAGAGATCGAATGGGTCACTCGTGGTGTTGTAGTCCAAGTTTAGGAACTTCAAAAGTTTTGTGAGTGTTTCTGAATTGATTGTAATAATTAAAGTTTCTATAGTGGATTTGAGGTGGTGTCTTGCACCCGAGTAGTTTTATATTTTGAAGAGGTTTTTCAAATGAGTTTCCACTTCATGGTCAAATCTCTGTGTTAATTATTTGTGTGATTTGTTTCATTATTTAATTGCTTGCTTGTGAATATTTTTTATTAGAGCAAAAAAATTGAACTACATCTATTCACCTCCTTCTAGGTGTTGTGTTGGGTAGAACCACTGCTTTTTCACAGAGCAGGTTCACTCCTCTAGGATTTAGTTCCTAAGTGTGATCCTGCTGTAGTGATTAAAATGGATAGGTCTCAATCACTCACATCATCACCATATTTTGATGGTAGCAACTATGTTTATTAGAAAGTTCGAATGAGAGCTTTCCTGAAGTCTATACATTAACGGGAGTGGGTTTCCCTGACAAGAGGATGGAAACAACCAGCTACAATCGTTGATGGAGTTGAAATTCCCAGAGGTGTGGAAGAATACTCTAAGGATGAAGTCAACAAGTGTAATTGGAATAGTAAAGATCTGAATGCGATTTTCATGACCGTGTCTCAAGAAGAGTTCAAGCGAATCTCTATGTGTGAAATTTGCAAAGAGGTATAAGACATTTTTGAAATTACTCATGAAGGTACCAAGGCTGTGAAGAACTCTAAACTTCAAGTGTTGACTACTAACTTTGAAGAACTTAGAATGAGAGATGATGAAACTTTTGATGTCTTTTATGCAAAACTGAATGACATTGTCAACTCTCGTTTTAATTTAGGGGACAAACTTCCAGAAAATAGAATTGAGAGAAAAGTTCTCAGATCTCTTCTTGAGAGATTCCCTCCCAAAGTCGTTGCCATTGAAGAAAGCAAAGATCTAGACAATATGAGAATTGAACAGTTGGTGGGCTCTCTACAAATCTATGAACATACTCTTCCTGTGGATAAGAAAAATAAGTCCATAGCTCTCAACAATATTAGAGAGTCATCCGATGAGTTGGCTATGAGTGACAGAGAAGTAGCTTTTTATGCTAAAAATTCTGGAAGATATTTGTGTCTAGAAATAGAAAAAACTGAGGGCATAAGAAGAAAAAGTTTGAAAGAGTCAACGGAAAGTCTAGTTTAGGGAACAAGGAAAGGAGCTCTAAGAAATACACTAGAGCTACCAAAGACAAGGTACAATCTGATATATAGTGTCATGAATGTCATGGCTTTGGGCATGTTCGCCTTGAGTGTGCAAATTACAACAGGCCAAGGGTCTTAATTATCACCATCACTATGACTACCACCTTCATCATCATCATCGAGGCGC
>QEOT01006238.1:53461-70745 GCA_003123785.1 Pterocarya stenoptera
AGAGTCGGAAGCGACCCACATAGTAGACTCGTCTCAAATATATTAATAAATCCTCACTTATGGCGGAGGAATACCGTAACAACAAAAAGGGCACTTGAAATTTACAGAATATCTATTAAAAAATCCCATGCATCAAAACAATATAGAAAACAACCTATATCAGACCAAACAAAAAAACCATCTAAACATGCCTAATGTACGCCGTTCTCATCTTATCCAATCTATACAAACCTTTGATACGTCTAGGAAGCTGACAGCTACTAGTAAACCACATATTCCTCTCCATGGCACCTTCCTGAGCCAAAGCATCTGCCACTCTATTCTCTTCTCTAAACAAATGCTTTATAGAAAAATCTACTCCCTCTAATAAACCAATAAGTTGCTCCCAAAAATCCCACAAATACCATAAAGTGCATTTACGGTATCTTATCCAATTCATTACAATCTTCGAATCACATTCAATGTCAATACCATTATGGCCCAACTGTATACAAAACTTTATACCTTCCATCACCACTCTCAATTCAGCTTCATTACTAGAATAAGAACCAAAAGATTTTGTGAAACCAAAAATAAAAGAACCTGTACAGTCTCTAAGTATACCACCACCACCAGCCGGCCCTAGATTCCCCAAGCTACTCCTTTCCAAATTGAGCTTCAAACGCTCTTGTCTCGATTTTAGCCATCTCACGACCTGCATAGCTTTAGTATTTTTTTTTTTAGCAATCTGCACATTCAGATTATTTAATATCCGAACATTAGCATCATTAAAATGGTTTATAACCATCATGTTCTTACTCAAAACCCCCACCCAATGCTTAATGGACAACCACACATCTGCACTACTCTCCAATTTCCCCTCCATTCTAGCCACACATCTCCTTCTCCACAACCTCCACACTACTGAACAAGGAATCAAATCCATCAAAGTTCCCAATTGAGAGTATTAGGAAGCTCTATTAAACCACATCTGAACTCTTCCTTTCCAGTTTTGGTGCCTAAGGAATGGCACACCTACTTCCATCGAAACCTTTCTCCATACATCAGCAGCAAACTCTCCTTTATTCAAGACATGCTCCAAATCTTCAGATTTTCTTAAATCACAACAATCACATGTTGAAGCAAGTGACACCCCTGCCCTTCTTACCTTTTCATCAACACTTAAACAATCATAAGCTGCTTTCCACATATAGATAGCAACTTTCTTTGGTAACCATTTGTGCCAAACCCACTGTGCTCATTCAAACTTTGGTGCTCTAATTCTGATCGCATCCCATGCCGACTTCGTATTAAAGCAACCATTCTTTTCTGGGAGCCATAACAGGATATCCGAAGCACTTTTAAGGCTTCCAACTCTTTCCATCACTTCCTTAGCTTTATTAAAACCCAGTAGCCTTTGCAAATTTTCCGCATCCCACACATTATTAATAACCAACTTTTTTAATCTGATACGGGAATGTTCACCATCTGGAATTTTTGAAAACAGAGGACCCAAATTCAGAAAATTATCATACCACAATTTTACCTCTCATTCTCTAACCTTCCACTTAGATTTACTTAGAAGCTCCGGCATACACTGCAGAATTTTCCTCCATAAAGAAGAGTCCGACCCATGAGTCATACAAAGAGCAAGATGCCCTCCTTTAACATATTTAGCTCTAAAAAATCTAGCCTATAAAGAATTTTGGTTAGTTAATAACTGCCAACCAAACTTCATAAATAAGGATAGTTGCACTTCCAAAATGTCCCTTACTCCTATACCCCCCTCCTCCACAAGAACATACAATTTCTTCCAAGCCATCCATTTCTTTTTTCCTTTCCCATTATTAACTCCACAGAAAAATGAGGCAAACATACCTTATATCTTTTTAATCACCATCTTCGGGGCATTCAGAACAGCTAACAGATGCAACACCATGCTCAAAAGCACATGTCTCAACAAAACTAGACGACCTCCTTGAGACAACAGTCTACTTTTCCAGCCCTCAATTATCTTATTGATTTTTTGAATTAAAGGGTCAAAATGGCAGCCCTTCAATTTACCATCCACGATCGGCACACCCAAATACGAAAAAGGAAATTTACCTTCAAGAAAACCAGTCTCTTGCATCAGTTCTCCCCTCCTCTGAACACCCAACTTCTTTGAGAAAAAAATAGATGATTTATCTTTATTCACCCTTTGGCCAGTCCAGCTTTCATACTCCTTGAGAACCTCCATTAAATGTCTAACAAATTTTTTACAAGCATTTGCAAGTATAACAACATCGTCCGCATACAGTAAATGAGATATACTAGGAGCACCACACGGATGTGCAAACGGTAAAATACGCTTCTTTGTCATCTTCTTCTGAATCAATCTAGAAAGGACTTCTTTCATGATGATGAAGCTATATGAGGACAACGGATCCCCCTGCCTCAAACCCCTTTTTGACTTGAAGAAACCCCTGTAAGTGCCATGCATCATAACATAATACCATGGAATAGAAATACCATTTTGAATCAACTTACAAAAGCAATCTGGAAAACCAAAAGCAAGAAAGATCGGAATCTTGGTTGATAAACCTTGTCCTTCAATTCATTGAAACCATCCTGTTATTTATCCCCACTTGTTCACACATGAGTGGCAGTGGCATGTCCCAACTAGGATAGTCTCCCAAAAACCCTAGATTTTTTTTTTTTTGAAATTAAATTAGATTTCATTGCTCCATAATCAAACAATACAAGCCTTATCATTCAAAACAACAGAAATAACCTCATTTGCTCATTCTTCTAACCAAACATACTCACTATCTAGAGACATTGCTACTCTATCAGCAACATGTATTGTCTTATTACCAACTCTTTTAATGAAGACCAGCCTCCAACCTGAATGTTTTGAGATTAAGAACTGAATATCATCAACTAGCTGCCCATTCCATGAACAATCCCGATTAGGAGCATTGATACTATCAACCACTACTTTAGCATCATCCTCAAACTCCACTCGATTAAAGCCCCAACTCATTACACAGCTACAAACCTTGACGTAGAGCATAACATTATGTAGTAAAAACAATACAAATATAGGTGTAATTTACCTTTACATATAAATATAAATATTATAAAAATATAAATTTACAATTTAATACAGCTTGATAAAATATGTTAGATTGTAAATCCAATTTTTATTATAAAGCAGATTGGAGGTATTCATACCCAAGGCATGTTAATTTATAAACTTGTTTTTCTAAAATACATGTATAGATTGAGATAAATATTTTAGTTATAAAATCACACAAAAATAAATTTCTAAATTAATATAAAATTTATTTTATAATATCGATTTGATATTATAGAGTATGCCGCCACTTTCGGCTGTAATTTTCATTTCCAGAAGCGCAAAGGAATATTCGAGCCGATCCTTTTTACACGGTCACTACTAATCTGAGAAAAATGTCTATTTCTTCACTGTTCCCTAGCACAGCCTCCTGATTCCTGAGTTTTGCCTGCTTCTTCTGGTTATCGTATTTCATTTCACTTTTCCAGAGCAATGATATCATTTTCTTTATCTGCATTTCGTGGTCCCAAACTTCCCACAAATCTGAAGGAAGGCCAAAATCTTTTGTTTCTTGTGTGCCAACTGCCAAGTCTCGTTTGTTTTAATATTTATTTGAATTTGAGTTAAGCCTTTTATGTTCATGAATAGCTAATTTATTACTTGAGCCAGTTCCGACTTGTTCACAAACTACTTGGGTCTTGTTTCGTTATGCAATTTAGATGAGATGAGATGAGATGTTTTGTTGAAAGTTAAATAAAATATTGTGATAATGTAATTTTTTAATATTATTTTTATTTTAAAATTTGAAAAAGTTGAATTGTTTATTATATTTTATGTAGAAGTTTAAAAAAGTTGTAATGATTATATGAAATGAGATAATTTAGTTTTGTATAACCAAACCAGCTTTAAATTTTCACAAAATATCGTATTATATTGTATTTCATAATTTCATGTACAAATTTTCATAGACTTAAAGTTTTGTAAATATCTTAAAACATATTAATGATTGTATTTATAAGGATATAAGCAATGTCTAGTATTAGAAAAATAAAATTTTCTTATCGTTTTAAATATTTAAGTTATATTCATTATAAAGTTAAAGATAACACTATAAAAGATAATAACATGTAAATTACTAGATTTTATTCAAATTGAGAAATAAAGATTCCATAGAGTACTTGGGCCTAGAGTGAGAAAAATATAAAGAACTGAACTCTAAGGCTAGAGCGGGAGAAAGATAATCGAGTGAAGTAGATCTCATAAATTGATTTATTTAATATTGCCCAATAAACAAATGGACTTAGGCTTTGTATGAATTGTATTGTTTCATAATCGATTAAAATTTTGTATTCACAATCTCATTTAATAGATGAATTAAGCCAAATTCGAGTTTGAATGAGTTGATTTGGAACTACTTGTTGAATAGTCTCATTNGGACTTAGGCTTTGTATGAATTGTATTGTTTCATAATCGATTAAAATTTTGTATTCACAATCTCATTTAATAGATGAATTAAGCCAAATTCGAGTTTGAATGAGTTGATTTGGAACTACTTGTTGAATAGTCTCATTTATTTATAGAGTATTGCTATATTCATAAATGAATTATATAAAAATAATCTCACAAACTGAGTTACATCTGATCCATTAGATCTACTTTATAATAAAAATAATTTTATAATCTGACAACCATATCAAGCTACGTTAGTTTGTGAGATTTAGGAGTGATACCCGCATGGTGCGGGGAGGGAGTACCCTCCCCGGCACCATGCGGGTGATGGGGGTTTTCCCCCCGTCCCCCGCCCCAGTGAGGCGAGGGTGGGGGAAAACCCCCCATCCGCCCCGCCCTCCGCTAGGCATTGATATTGTGTTTTAAAAAAAAATTGGATTAAAAATATTTTTTTAAACCAAAATTATAATAAAATTTAAATAATAAATTAAAATTTATAAATATAAAAAGAATCTAAACTCATTAGAGTTAAATTTTGGATTGTCTTGGCCTCCTAGGCCAATCTTTATATAGGAGGTCAAGGCAATACAAAAGTCATCCTTAAGCAATGTGTGACTTAGTAGTAAGTCCCAAATTGCTTAAGGATGACTATTGTATTGCCTTGATCTCCTATATAAAGGTTAACCTAGGAAGCCAAGGCAATCCAATGAATTGAATATAATTTTAAGTCTTTAATAAATTGTATATATCTATATACAATGTATTTATATATTATATATATAAATATAAAAAAAAATTATATATGGTGTGGAGGGGGGACAGGGCGGGGCCCCGCTGGGGTCGTCTCACCCCTCGCCCCCGCTAGACTCTTTCCATGCAGGGCTGGGGACCCCACCCCCGCATTAGCAGAGCGGGGTAGCCCGCCCGCCCATATGGTGGCGGGGCGGGGCGGGGCAGCAGGGGCCCGCCCCTGCTGCCCAACCCTAGTAGGATTACTTTTGAGTAATCTCTTTGTGGCTAGAGTATTTTCCTTATTTTTATATAGTCCTAATTATTATAATATAGTAAAGGGGAATGAGGGCCTAAAATTTGAATCTTTCCATGAACTTGGAAGAACCAAAGAAACAGGAAATTTTGCTTAAAAAAAAAAAAAGACTAACATAATTAAGAGATCGGTCATTCACAGGCAGGTAAACAAACCCAAGAAGCCACATCAACGAAACACCAGTAACAGTGTTAGTATGAGAATAAGTAGGTTTTCTCCATGAAATCATAACAGGTCAAGCAAACCACCCAACAATACAGACAAAATACAATGAGCAATTCACAAACTTTCCCTAAATTCCAAATCAACCAGACTTACACTGAACTACAATAGAATCAATTGTAGCCCAACTGCTGTTGAGCTTCCTTCACCTCCAGGCTTCGAACCGCTCTATCCTCGAGTCTATGCGACTCAGATTGCTAATTCCCCTGGTCTTCTCAACAGACGTGGTTCCAGGAACCACAGTTTGCAGACCACATTTTTTCCTCGGCCCCTTTCCAAAAATTGAATTGCTTGATTGACCAGTCTTTACCTCTCCTGCATTATCTTGAACTACAGCTATTGCACCATTGATTTCGCCACCTTCGGTTTTGGTAATGGAAGGGTCAACTTGAGCTGGAGTCTCAAAAAAGCCATTTCCATCAGTGTTTAGTTTCTCAGAAGAAGTCAATAAACTTTCAGCTGCTCTGTCAATCGTGTTATTGTTTTTATTAGAGTTGAGGGCAATTTCAGAAGCAGGTTCTTCAGCAATGAATGCTTGCTCTATCTCATCATTCTCTAAGTTAATATCTTCCAGGCAGAATTGTGAAGCGCCCCAGTGTCCATTCTCATCAGAAGGATCTAAAGGGCTAGCAGAATAAGGCTCCACAATAGAATCTTTTCTCTCTCTTAATGTTTTTAATATCAGGGTCTTGAGGAAGTTCATCACTTGGACTGCATACATCAAGGCAGTCAAAGGATCTGCCATCTGCAACGAAAGAAGTAAAACATACCATCATTCCACCAACCATTGGATAAATCGGACCTCCGCATTCCCATGATACGTTTCAGTTTATAGGGAAATGATAATAAAAAGGATGAATTCTTAGGAGCTGATGTAGGGATAGGTTGTAGCTCTAAATTGCCAATCTCCCTCAAACTTTTATCATTTACATATCATTTTGACACATGACTTGATAGTTAGCGTGTAACAAGACATCACTAACATGGACATGAAAGGGTGAGGCCCCTTTTGTAATCCTAAAATACTCAATAAATAAATGGTCCGAATATGGATGCATTTAAATGCAATTGGAAAAATGCTTCTAGATTAGGTCCCATGGAACACAAGAAACTGATTTGATTTAGAGGGAATCTCAAATTCCTTCTTAGAAAGAAAGAAATTTATAGTCGTTGCTATGAGCTTGTGCAAATTTTCTGGAGTTTAAGAAGTGAGATTATTAAACTCACCTTAGTCATGTTTGGTGCAAAAACCATAGCAATGTTGCGTGCATCCATCTTGTTCAGATGTTCCTCTTGCACAACATCAGCCATCAAGTTGATGGCCCAATCCAGTAAAGCAGCTTCAGTTGGGGGTAGAAGCCTCACAAGTTCAGCAGAATCCTCTTCTGTCTGGCATTGCATGACCTGCTCGGGTGATAGGGAATCCAAAACCCCAGTTGGGAGTTCCCGAAACCAAGCCTGAAAGATAAATATAAGTCAGTAAATACATCTTTAGTAGTTACAGGCCTTCACCCTTAACTCGGTTTATCATAGGGCCATGCATCAACATTACAATCAATCTAGAATAGGCCAAACACTATTTCCACAGTGGCTGTTGACTGCATTTGACATTTATTTGCTTTGAACTTAACATCCGTTAGATTAAGTGTGATAGCAAGACTGATCAAACATGAGTAAAACAAGTATGATCAAACTTCTCTCCCCCTGTTAATTATAATTTCAGGGCCACCAATCCCTTGTTTAGGTCCATCCATGTCAAGGAAGAAGACATCCTCCTTAATTGGTCCAAACTTACCCCACATGTATATATGTTAATAATATTCTCCTACCTTTTATGCTTTTCTTGTTGTATTCCATAGGAGGGCCTGTGTCTATCCAACACAGAAAGTGAGAGGACAGAAATTGTGGCATAAAAAAATAGCCAGTGGCAGTAGAAGACTGGTTGATATTGTTTTTGTTTCTTATATTTCTTGGTGAATACTGAATGTATATTAGGTGGACAATGAGCCTTTCGCAGATATGCTTTTTACAGTTTCTGAAGCATCTGGAAGGTAATCTAAAATTCCAATCAGCAGCCTGGTAACTGCAAGAAGATTTTTAAAGTCAACTTCAACCATATATTACATGAACAATTTTCTTTTTATATTTCAACGATAAGTTTGTTGGGCAAGTGGTGCGTTCTCTAATGTTGGTGTTTTCTTGAGAAATTTATACACAACTGATTGAAAATTATTAAATTCAAACTAATATGATATTTAATCAAGAAACTCATCCTTCGAAATTAAATCTTAGAAGCCTTAAAAGAACTGATTTTATTTCTATACACTAAATTGCTATTTTTGGTGAAACTGCATAACTTATGACAGACAAATCCCTAAGCTTAACAGTTAACAATATGCAAAATAACTAAGAAAGCCAACAGATGTTATAAAAAAGGAGCTTCTTTCTAAACAATTACAAAAATGGATCCCAACGGGAATTTTAGGTTTTGAAAAAAATTTACTTTTACAAAAATTCATATTTATCTAAATCACTTTTTGCCTCTCCAGGAAATGCAACGAAAAGAGGTATTCAACCATGAAATTATGTTGCTTTGTTTAGTAACCAAACAAACGAGGACCACCGTTTTACAAGCATTTGTATATTATATTGCATTTCTTTTTTTAAAAAGAAAACGTAAGACTCATTTGGATATAGAAACCATCTCACCTCATCTCATCATTACAACTTTTCCAAATTCCCACACAAAATATAATAAAAAATTTAACTTTTTTAAATCTCAAAACAATAATAATATTATAATAATATTTTATTGAACTCATCTAAAACCATTTTATCTCATCTCATCTCACCTCACTATCCAAACGAGCCCTTAATCTGCCTATTGCTAGGAGTTGAAATTTTTTAAAATAGCTCTTCTTTTGATCAACTCGCTTCAGCATACTCATAAAGAACTATAAGGCATGCATGATGCCTACAAATGGTATCTTTAATGAACGCTAGTAGAATAAAAATGGTATACCTTGATAAGTCCTGCCAAACAGTGTACATCAATGCCTTCTGGTACCACTCCTCTATTCAGTTGATCTCTGGCAAACTCCTCTTGACTATTTTCTGCAGTGATTCTGAAAACGCCTTCCGCCTAAACTTGTAAACATAATAGTTTGAGGAATCATCCACAAAACACAACTCGACATGCAACAACATAAATAACAAAAGGCCAAGTCACGCAGAAGTCAAACCACTGAATTCACAAACTTCTTTCAATTTCCAACTTGAGTTATTCAATTCTCAAGCCGGTGTGTAGAGTACACAATCCACATCACTTCAATGGTAAGATTGGATTTGTAAGATTTAAATTTTAAAATTTATTTTCCCAATCAAATTATGCCATGTAAGTATTTTACTAGGTGTGCTACGGCTTGAGAATAGAATTTTTCTTCCAATTATTGCATGTGGTCAGACAAATCATGTCCTGAATTTAGAGTCAGCATCATGACATTAAAGAAGAATCAAGATCGAGGAAAAGGGAAAGAACAAGGTGAAATACCTCCAGGCCACCTAGTGCATACAAGTTTTTTTGCATTAGCAAGAGAATGGACGGCACACTATTCCCTCTAGAATCAAATGACAACTGCATGGATTCCGTGGAAACTCCAAAGACGGTAGTACTACATTTGAGAAAAAACAAGTCAAAGGATAAGCATAATAGAGGTCACCAGTTAAACAATTACGCAGAAACTCATTGTAAAAGGTGAAAAATTAACATGCTTTAAAGCTTTGAAGGAAAAAAGTTATACTATCTAATGTGATGCAGATGTCATCAGAGAGTTACGTGAAGATTCTACAATTTAAGAGAAATATGAAATCTTTATGAGATGACACTACTTGGAGACTGCTTGTATTAAAATCAAGATGACGATGTTGCTGATATTGTTTCCAAAATAAACCAGGTAAAACATATTGTAAAGGTTAAAAGGCGGAGAAGGTTCAAACCTTATTTTGGTGCCAAAAAAATGCCGAAGGATATATTTTGGCACAATATGGATGGTAGTTGCTTTGGAAATCCAGGTTTGAGTGGTGGTGGAGGCATTGTGAGGAAGAAAGAGGATAGATTCTGGTGGCTTTTCTTCCTACTATGGGGAAGGTACTAATACTGTGGCTGAGGTAAGAGCCATCCTAGACAGTCATTCAACAAAACCTCTGGGAGGTTGAAGTGGAGTTAGACTCTCAGGTGGTGGTTGGATGGCTGGAAGGAAAAGGTTACTGCCCCTGGTATTTCAGAGAGTTGTAGGACGAGATTGATGACAATCGAAGGTTATGAAATTTATCAGTTAAACATATTTTTTGAGAGGTTGATCATGTCGCAGACAACTTGGCCAAATTAGGAGCATTGGAAGAGTTGTATTTTCAATAATTGGGATGAATTGACACGGAACATGCGACATGCTTTGGTACTGGATAGGGCTGGACTTCCATAAATTCGCTGTAAATGATTTAAAATTTTATAGGAATAAAATATTTGATAATTCTTTTTTTTTTTTGGGCACCTTTGGTTCTGGGTGTATATGATGTAACCCCCAAGGTGCATGAATGTAACTACGGTATTACTCCGCCAAAAGGGAAGGCTGCTAATAAATTGTGGGTTAACATCCTCTTTCTTCAACAAAAACATTTAACAATCTGAAGTGCATGTGTTTTAATGAAAACACCAATCACAAGAGATGCTCCTAAATGGATATAAATCGGTAAACTGTATATTATGTAACCAGAATTCCTACTTTGGGAATATGAATAACCTACATAGTGTGGGTAGGTTATAAAGGTAGTCATGGTTGCTAAGTCTCATATTTACTACTTATTAGGTGAAGCTGAGTTATATATGTGATTCTTGGGAAGCTTTAAATTGACTAAAATTTTTGGATTATAGTGCAAATGTAGTAAGTGCTTTCCTTGGGCCCTTATATACGTTGTCAGAGCCATCTGGTGAGGTACGCTGTGTGAAACTGGAGCACTGCATGATATTGCCTTGAGACATCAGAAATTTAAGCGGGGGAGTTTATGACATCCCAGTTCCACATTGGGAGTATGAATGACCCACATAAAGTGGTTAGGTTATAAAGGTAGTCATGGGTGTTAAGTTCCACATTGGCTACTTACTAGGTGAAACTGGCTTTATAAGTGATTCTAGGGAAGCTTCACATTCTCTAGATCCTATATGAAGAAACAAACATGCAGAGTCCATCAGACATGTACAATGGCAAGTTGGGAAAACCCTTTTACTTAATTTGTGTGTATATATTAGCGTGTCTGAGTGTATATTGGGCTCATTTGGATAATGAAATGAGATGAGATGAGATGAGATGGTTTTAGATGAGTTGAATAAAATATTGTTAGAATATTATTTTTTTAACATTATTATTGTTTTGAGATTTGAAAAAGTTGAATTGTTTATTATATTTTGTGTGAAAATTTGAAAAAGTTATAATGATGAGATGAGATAAGATGGTTTCTATATCCAAACGAGCCCTAATGCTCTGATGATTAATATTTGTGTGTAAAATAGCTACAAGAATAAGATAGATAGAAGTCCTTGTTTGTCAAAGCTGATTTAAACAACGCAAAGGGAAAATTATTAATCAAGAGCTAGAGAATTAGTAAACATTCAATCAAACGACTTCAAATAAGAAACACAATCCAAACAATTGCAACTAAGGCTAACTTAGCTACCCTCGGGAAGGGATTTTACCTCATATGCACCTGGTTCCCTGATTAGGAAACTCAGCTCTCTATCCCATTGTGAAGGCAGACCAATTTGAGATAACAAATAGTAAAAAGAGCATGCACTTAGTAGCTGGGGAATCAAAGCTGGAGAAGAAATTGATATAGCAAATATCATGTGGCACGTGGCAACTTCCCAATCGTAAGTTGTTGCTAAACTCCTGATGTCATGATTTGGGTTTTAATTTGTTTGGCCTCCCAGTAATTTTTTTTTTCGCATATATTAGATTGCATTCATCACAATTACCAAAAAGTGCGTTAAACAACAAATAAACATAAAATTGTTTGTAAATTGCAACAAAAAAGAATGTGTTCTGTAAATCGCAATAAAAAAGAATAGGGTTCTGTAAATTACTTATAAAAAAAAATAACGAACGGCTTCTGTAAATTGCAACCAGAAAGTTTTACAATTTTCGATTTTACAAGTTGGAAATCGATTATAAAAAACTGAAATAGGCCACAAACATACAGGGAAAAAAAAAAAGGAATTCGGCAATTGAACAATACAACCTTACAATCTCAAGAATTGATGCCATAAAACACTACAGTATCTCCGATCAAAAACCACTACAGTATCTGAAAAGGAAAAACCCACCAATTACGCACACCAAATTCACAATCTCAAGCTTGTATCCACGACAAGTAAGCACCGTAACCCAACCTTCCCCCACCACAACCCACCCAACAAAAAAAAGAGAGCAAAAAAGAAAATAAAGCCAAATTCCACGAACTATGACACACAGCAAAAGGAGCAAATTCACAAATCTAGAAATTGAATAGCAAAACCCATCAATCAAAATCAACCAATTTTACCGATTTAATACTAAATGAGCAACTAAAATCAACCAATTACACCCACACATTCCGACCAAAAATAACAAACAACCAGAATTCACAAAACCCCAAAATGTACCTGGCACTGGGAGACCTCCTGGGCACCTCAGGTTCAAATTCCACAGGCAATCCCAAGAACCCATTAAACCTATCAAAGGTAACATGCGCGACATGGCGCACCTCAGTGGGCCACCCGATCTCCATGGCACAGAGCTCCCTCCTGTCAGTATTCTTACAAGCAATCAAAGATTTCCTGAAAATGGCCACCAGCAATGCCAACAAAGACAACTGATCCCTTCTCCGTTTGTCACGTTCCTCCTCTGCCTCACAGCCAGTCGATGTAAAATCGCTGTCCTCAGCTACAGAGGAAGAGGGTGAGTCACAGTCAGAGTGATTGATGTCCTCATTTTGAGGAGGTACGCAGGATAAAGAAGTAGGGGAAGAGACTCTTGTAGGAGAAGAAGAAGAATCAGAGAAATGGGATGGGGAATGGTTGAGGTTGAGGACATCAGTCATGGCTGGCAATGAAAAAGGCCTATTCTTGAAGTAGAAAAGAAAAATGTTTTCTTGCTGGTTTAAAAAACAATGAAAAAAACAAATACTAAAAAAGATTCTGAGAAGGAAAGAAAATTTTCACGGACGGCATTTGGGGTGGTGGAGTTGGGTCGAAGCAAAGGGACTGAAGAATGTGGGACGTGAGTATCATTATCTCAATAGTCTTATTTCGGGCTTTCTTGGAGTTGTGGAGAGCTCAACATTGAACAAGAAGAGAGAGAGAGAGAGACAGCAAGAGAGAATTGGTGGGAAATTAACAGAGAAATTACAGAGTGGCATTGAGGTGTAGGGAGTAATTATATATTAAAGAAAATAATTTTGGAGTTTGCTTCAGTTAGACGGCTACGTATTGGTAGGTTTTAGAGATGACTCAACTTGAATCTGAAGAACCTCTCCCATCCATCGTTCCAACATTTTTCCATGAAAAGTGTCTTGCAACTGAAATAGCATCTATGTTAAGTATTTGTATATCTTTTCGCCTTCAACTCCAGTCCATGTGATCAACGTATGAAAGTTTTATCTCTCCAACCACCTCAAAAAACCGCTCTCTGTCCACCGTCTGCTCATGCCCGCTTTTCTTTCTTCATTTTTTCATCTCCTCTTCTCTTTTTTTAGGCCTTTTCCCTTCCTCTTATTATATATTTTTTTCTTGGTTTTAGGGATTAATTGTAAAATTAGAATTTTAGTTTTTATCAATCATGATCTAGATTTTTAACATTTACAAAGCTAAGTGCCTTAATCAATCGGCTGTTTGAGAATTAACAAAGGATTGCATAATGCCACGTGCCACTTTTTTATTGGCGGATACTTAACATCAGCGTATCATGTTACTCAATAAAACTTTGGAGGAGACGTGACATATTATTGTTGTGGCAAACTCCCCTTATTATGAGATTGATAGATGTTGAACATGAAATAAACTCGGTCTAGCGTACTGGAAACCAATTATCAATAATAAAGGAAGAGAGATAAGGGGTCAAGAGATACAATCAAAAGAAGTTGACTCAGATATAAAAAATATGAAAATGATATAAGACAAGTAAAACTCAACTACTCAAAAGAATAAAAGAGACCTCAATAAAAGGAGGTTCGGAATTTCTGATGTGGTGGAGAAGAGCAAACTCTTGACTCTTCATGTGTAATTGGAGTATTTCAAATAGGGTTGAAGAAAGACCAACAATAACTCAAGAAAAGACAATCTTAGTAATCGGAAAGCATCTAATAGGTGAGAGAATAGAGCTAGCGTGTATGACTAGAAGTAAGGCTAGGTAGCGAGCGATCGTTATCATGATATGATTGAGCAAGGGCTACCCAATTCTAACATACCCTATATGCTCATATATAAACAAAAACACTCTTTTGTGTACATCGATTTCAACCTCTTCCCTTTTCTTCTTTCCTCCCACTCTCCTTCCTTTTTTTTTTTTTAATCCTTCTCATTTCTCCTTTCTTTTGCCTTGTTCTCGTCTCTTTTTCTAGTCCTTGAAGAGGCGGCCGTGGGTCTCTAATACGTATATTTAAAGCATAGAGGCCCTATGATGCATAGATTTCTTAGCTTGATGATTGCGTTTGATGTGTTTGGTAATTTTCTTTTTGGTTGAGGCACCAAGATCCTCTGATGCGCAGATCTCTTAGCTAGATTGTTGTGTTTGGTAATTTTTGTTTGGAATGATGGGAACCTTGGATGAGTGGGCAGTGGTATTTGTCCGCCCATTCAATGGTTACAGATGAGCAAGGAGTGAGGGTGGGGAGTGAGATCTCCACCCTATCCAGTGGGGGCAAGGAAGATGGCTACCTACGCTAACTACAAAATGAATCACCCTTCAAAATATTCTTATCGCCTCTATTCAATTCAAATCTATTTTTACCAAATAATTAACAATGGTAAGTAGTGGAGCCGGCCTCTTTTGTTATCATAACTCATCTCAACTCGTCTAATTATTACAATTTTTCTAAATTTTTATACAAAATAAAATAAACAGTTCAACTTTTTGAAATTTTAAAACAAAAATAACATTAAAAAATATATTATAATAATATTTTATTCAACTTTTAATTTTTATTTCAACTCATCTAATCATCTCATCTCATCTCGAGCACAAACGAGGCCAAATGTTAATAATCTCTATGCTCATGTGCAACATCCTTACATGTTGGAAAGTCTTTTAAGGACTTTTACACATCAACGTCAATGATCCCCAAAAATGGGGTGGATGCGGTTCATTCTTGTTCTCTTATATTCTTTTTTTGTTTTGTCTGGCACTTTTCTACTAGCTGGATTCGTGAGTTGATTTATTTTATATGAACCATGAGCCTAAAGTACAATTGTCTTTGGTAAGGGATAAGTTATTAACAAGACCAGTTGAGACTGAGGTTTTCTTCAAATAGAGATTCTCTTCAATTACTTAATCGAGTTGGAGGGTTTAATCTTGACTAAAGATAGACATGTTACATGAGTATTGCGGCATTTACTACTACTCGTATATATAGGGTTTTTGAGTATTTTAGATTCCTCATAAATTTGATATTGTATCTATTTATCTATGTACTTTTCAATCCCGTCAAGAAATTAGAGAGAAGAACCTCAATTTGTCCCCTTTTGTTGTAAGGCCATCCGTTAGATAGAACAAGCATAATTGAAGGCAATTAAATGTATATCGACACTATTTATAAATAGTAAAATCCAACAAATTACTATTCATGGACAGTGTGTCATCTCGTGATCAAATTCGCTTAACGTTTTTAGAAGTTTTGGGTGCTAGAGATTGCTACAAGACAAGAAACTTTTAGTGTTGCCAAGTCGAAAAGAAAATAATTAGGTAGAAGAAAAAGCAAAACGACAGCTGCAGGAATCTTCAGAGCACTCTCATGTTGTCAAGTTAAAAAGAAAATAACTTGACAGAAGAAAAAGAAAATCAAAGCTAGAGGAATCCTCACATCATTTCCAACTATATAAAAAGAAGAATAAACGAACAAAAAATGCACAGCAAGAAAATATTAATAACCAAGAGCGAGTTGTAAAGAGAAAAAATTAGAAAGAGATCCCTCCCTTATTTTTTTTCTCATGTATACCTATTTTTTTGAATCCAAATTGAAAATTCAAGTCATGTAATCAAGAAAAGTATTATTTTCAATAAAATTTATATTCCAAAGTAGGTTTGTTATTTACCTTCTTTCCACATTATTCAATATATTTATATACATACCTATTAGGTTTGTAAATAAATCTTACAAAATAAAGTTTTTAAACTGATACGACTAAATGTGATACATTAAATCTACTTTATAATAAAATTAGTTTCACAATCTAATATACCACGATAAACCACCTCAATCAATTTATGAGTCTTATTTTACGAGATTTCTTTGTAAATTAAAGATTTCTTATATATATATATATATATATAATTATGCATCTACCTGAAATTTTTAATTATGTTTTTCTCTATTGAGCTAACACTAGAATTATTATGAAAACCATACGAAGCAACTTTGTATTTTCAAGCATAAACATCGTACAAGTTTAAGGTAGATCATGGGAAATCATGTTTTCTATTGCATAAATTATATCGACATTATCACCCATATCACTAATATTGTCAATATTAGGGTAGTGTATTTGCTATCATTTGCTATTGTTGTCATTGCCTTATTATCATCACTATATCACCATTATGGTCTGGTATTTGCCTTAATTTTGTTACAATGATCATTGTTATTCTACAGCGACCATCATCTGTTTTTTTTTTTTTTTTCTTAACAAGTATATGGTGTATAGATGATGAGTAGAATAATTCTTGTTATAAATACATCCAGAGGGTCCTCATTACAATCTTTTCTTAGAAGTAGAAAATTGTTGAAAATTTGTTTAAATAATGTTAGCAACTTTTTTTAATTAAAATAAGATTCAATGAAAATCATATATAATTAAAATATGATTCAACATGACTGTAGACATGGGTCCACGACTGGATTCCTTTGCTTCACTCCTCAAATACTGATCATACACCTACGGATTTGACAAATTCCAACAACACGTACTATATGATTGCGTTGCATATAAGTGAATTAATTACGTCCTATAAATTTTCAGATCGTTAATATTAGAGTTACTTCCCCCATTCACAACTTAATTAATTTGAAGATCATAATCAGATTGAATTCCAGCATGAGACATTATCATATTTATTATAGAATATGTTCATAATATAGTATGTATGTAATATAACTTATTCTTTACCATATTTAATTTATTATGTAAATCAATCAATATCAATTATTTATTATATTTTTATTATTTCTCTAATCTCATTCACCTATAAATAGGGCCATTTCATGTTATATTGTTATGTATTAAAAAA
>QEOT01006238.1:71533-124377 GCA_003123785.1 Pterocarya stenoptera
TTTTTTTTTTTTTAATCCTTCTCATTTCTCCTTTCTTTTGCCTTGTTCTCGTCTCTTTTTCTAGTCCTTGAAGAGGCGGCCGTGGGTCTCTAATACGTATATTTAAAGCATAGAGGCCCTATGATGCATAGATTTCTTAGCTTGATGATTGCGTTTGATGTGTTTGGTAATTTTCTTTTTGGTTGAGGCACCAAGATCCTCTGATGCGCAGATCTCTTAGCTAGATTGTTGTGTTTGGTAATTTTTGTTTGGAATGATGGGAACCTTGGATGAGTGGGCAGTGGTATTTGTCCGCCCATTCAATGGTTACAGATGAGCAAGGAGTGAGGGTGGGGAGTGAGATCTCCACCCTATCCAGTGGGGGCAAGGAAGATGGCTACCTACGCTAACTACAAAATGAATCACCCTTCAAAATATTCTTATCGCCTCTATTCAATTCAAAACTATTTTTACCAAATAATTAACAATGGTAAGTAGTGGAGCCGGCCTCTTTTGTTTTCATAACTCATCTCAACTCATCTAATTATTACAATTTTTCTAAATTTTTATACAAAATAAAATAAACAGTTCAACTTTTTGAAATTTTAAAACAAAAATAATATTAAAAAATATATTATAATAATATTTTATTCAACTTTTAACTTTTATCTCAACTCATCTGATCATCTCATCTCATCTCATCTCGAACACAAACGAGGCCAAATGTTAATAATCTCTCTGCTCATGTGCAACATCCTTACATGTTGGAAAGTCTTTTAAGGACTTGTACACATCAACGTCAATGATCCCCAAAAATGGGGTGGATGCGGTTCATTCTTGTTCTCTTATATTCTTTTTTTGTTTTGTCTGGCACTTTTCTACTAGCTGGATTCGTGAGTTGATTTATTTTATATGAACCATGAGCCTAAAGTACAATTGTCTTTGGTAAGGGATAAGTTATTAACAAGACCAGTTGAGACTGAGGTTTTCTTCAAATAGAGATTCTCTTCAATTACTTAATCGAGTTGGAGGGTTTAATCTTGACTAAAGATAGACATGTTACATGAGTATTGCGGCATTTACTACTACTCGTATATATAGGGTTTTTGAGTATTGTAGATTCCTCATAAACATTTGATATTGTATCTATTTATCTATGTACTTTTCAATCCCGTCAAGAAATTAGAGAGGAGAACCTCAATTTGTCTCCTTTTGTTGTAAGGCCATCCGTTAGATAGAACAAGCATAATTGAAGGCAATTAAATGTATATCGACACTATTTATAAATAGTAAAATCCAACAAATTACTATTCATGGACAGTGTGTCATCTCGTGATCAAATTCGCTTAACGTTTTTAGAAGTTTTGGGTGCTAGAGATTGCTACAAGACAAGAAACTTTTAGTGTTGCCAAGTCGAAAAGAAAATAATTAGGTAGAAGAAAAAGCAAAACGACGGCTGCAGGAATCTTCAGAGCACTCTCATGTTGTCAAGTTAAAAAGAAAATAACTTGACAGAAGAAAAAGAAAATCAAAGCTAGAGGAATCCTCACATCATTTCCAACTATATAAAAAGAAGAATAAACGAACAAAAAATGCACAGCAAGAAAATATTAATAACCAAGAGCGAGTTGTAAAGAGAAAAAATTAGAAAGAGATCCCTCCCTTATTTTTTTTTCTCATGTATACCTATTTTTTTGAATCCAAATTGAAAATTCAAGTCATGTAATCAAGAAAAGTATTATTTTCAATAAAATTTATATTCCAAAGTAGGTTTGTTATTTACCTTCTTTCCACATTATTCAATATATTTATATACATACCTATTAGGTTTGTAAATAAATCTTACAAAATAAAGTTTTTAAACTGATACGACTAAATGTGATACGTTAAATCTACTTTATAATAAAATTAGTTTCACAATCTAATGTACCACGATAAACCACCTCAATCAATTTATGAGTCTTATTTTACAAGATATCTTTGTAAATTAAAGATTTCTTATATATATATATATAATTATGCATCTACCTGAAATTTTTAATTATGTTTTTCTCTATTGAGCTAACACTAGAATTATTATGAAAACCATACGAAGCAACTTTGTATTTTCAAGCATAAACATCGTACAAGTTTAAGGTAGATCATGGGAAATCATGTTTTCTATTGCATAAATTATATCGACATTATCACCCATATCACTAATATTGTCAATATTAGGGTAGTGTATTTGCTATCATTTGCTATTGTTGTCATTGCCTTATTATCATCACTATATCACCATTATGGTCTGGTATTTGCCTTAATTTTGTTACAATGATCATTGTTATTCTACAGCGACCATCATCTGTTTTTTTTTTTTTTTTCTTAACAAGTATATGGTGTATAGATGATGAGTAGAATAATTCTTGTTATAAATACATCCAGAGGGTCCTCATTACAATCTTTTCTTAGAAGTAGAAAATTGTTGAAAATTTGTTTAAATAATGTTAGCAACTTTTTTTAATTAAAATAAGATTCAATGAAAATCATATATAATTAAAATATGATTCAACATGACTGTAGACATGGGTCCACGACTGGATTCCTTTGCTTCACTCCTCAAATACTGATCATACACCTACGGATTTGACAAATTCCAACAACACGTACTATATGATTGCGTTGCATATAAGTGAATTAATTACGTCCTATAAATTTTCAGATCGTTAATATTAGAGTTACTTCCCCCATTCACAACTTAATTAATTTGAAGATCATAATCAGATTGAATTCCAGCATGAGACATTATCATATTTATTATAGAATATGTTCATAATATAGTATGTATGTAATATAACTTATTCTTTACCATATTTAATTTATTATGTAAATCAATCAATATCAATTATTTATTATATTTTTATTATTTCTCTAATCTCATTCACCTATAAATAGGGCCATTTCATGTTATATTGTTATGTATTAAAAAAAAATTGAGAATAACAAAGAATATGTAGTCCTCAAAGTCTCTTTCTCTCATTCTTTTATCCATTTCATCTTTTATTATATTTTATTTTTTACATGGTATCAGAGTTTTTGGCTAATGCCAGACTCAATTCTATAGACTATTTCTTTTAAAGTTCTTCTGCTAGCTTTATGTTTCAAAAAAATTTCAGCCAAGTCCCTTTTTCAAATTGGTTTTTCTCATATCAAACCACCAATGGATTGTAAGAGTTTTCGTTGGCATTTTGGCATAAGAGCCATGGATTTTTTAGTATCTCTGGCATCATTTTTCCGTTCATGATAAGTCTCATATTCAACATGATGTTCGGTATATTTTTTATTCACCGCATATCCTTCAAAAGCTTCCTATGTACTAAACGGATCGTTGTCTTCATTTTCATCATCAATCTCTAATATTGATTTGTTTTTGTTCACCATCCACTTGCACCACGCGCCACAGAGATACATTTTGTCAGGTCGTCAATTAGATCTCCAAGTCTCATTCACCTGGCCGACAACATAATCTCTATCATCATCTTGAGTTTGAGGGAATGTTAATATATTACCATATTTATTACAGAATATACTTATAATATTTTAGTATATATGGTAATATGACTTATCCTTTACCATATTTAGTTTATTATGTAAATCAATAAGTATCAATTAATATCATTGATTTATTGTATTTTCATTCTTTCTCTAGCTTTATTTATCTATAAATAGGAACATATGTTATGTATTAAAAAAAAAATGAGAATAGCAAAGATCTAACCCTCAAAGTCTCTCTTCTCCATCTCTTTTTCTATTATATTTTATTTTCTACCCTTTATTTTGGGAAAGATTCATGTATGTTAGGTATATTAATATAATGGAAACAAAGGAAAATGACTTGATGGTTGATTAACTCTTTTATTCTTGTTTTTTTCTTGGCTAACTCTTTTTTCTAATTAATTAGAAGAAAGTAAGATGTAATTTATTTATTTTTTATTTAAATATATACATATTTAAACATTAATAAGGACAAACGAACTCTGACTTAAACTTTCTCGTATACTTATATGACACGTACAGTAGAATTTCAGTAAAGGTCATTCCACAGCTGCAAAAGGACAAAGGGAGAGGCTGATCAAGAATCCTGACCATCCATCGTTGGCACTCACATCATTGGCTTGGCTTGACGCGTGCAACAAGAAGAATCTGGGCTGGGATTATGTTTCAGTGATAAGAATGATTAGGATCAGAATTTGAAATAATTATTGCTGTTTCTTTGCAATCTCTTCTCTATTTTTGTCTAAAATATTGGGGGCATGACTCTTTCTTTGCTTTACTGTCAAAGAAACCAATCTTTGATGTTTCTGAACATAATAATAATAAAGGTAGGGAGGGCCCCAGACAAATGCAATTGCTGTTGCTGAGTTAATAGTCAGGGTAATGATAATAGAGCATTAGACAATTCCTTCCCTTTCTTTCAAACACAGATGCTTACAAAATTGTGAACTCTGGAGGAGACTTGGGAACTGAGAAAGCAAAAAGGAAAAAGGAAAAAAATACTCCATAAAAGGCCTTCCTTCACCTTTTTATGATTAATGTATGGTTGGTGACTAGAATGGTACTGTCCCATACCAAATTCTGAGGGCCTACCTCTTTCACCCCCATATGCTTGATGCTTCGTGGAAGATGCAGCTTCATTGTTGTTATGCAAGAACCCCAAAACTAGTAATAATATATCTTGATGCAACTTCAGGACCTTGTAATCAATCCTCTCCTCTTGATCACTTGCAAAATCACAAAAAACCAATCAAAATTACGACATTGAAGATGTGGTCGGGGATTATCTGATGCTAAAGTTACAACAGGGATTTGCTTTTGAGATGCGTTAATTGTCGTGCTATCTATTGATCATGTCAGTGTCAACCTTCAAATAGTTGGAACCAGTGTCTCAGATCTCATGCATCTTATTTATGAATTATAAGAGAGGTACTAATGCTTAAACACTGCAGTTATAAAAAGATTTCATACAATAAAACTCATAAGTTGACGTGACTTCATATAATATAATAAAAATAATTTTATAATCTGACGTAGCATATTAACTCACGTCACTAACAATTAAATTATTCATCTATAGCTTTGTGTTGACTGATGGCCTATTGAGCTTATTAACAATTGCCCCTATAGTTATCTTTAAATTCCTTGTCCTTAATAGTTAAATAAGACGTGGAGATTAAACAATTCAAGCTGCACATTTAAAATCGGGTCTTTCCCACGACCTAGAACCCCATGAGCTAAGGTTGGACAACTACTTATTTCAAAATAAGGACTTCTTAATATGTTTTCCCTGTCTTGCAACACTAGAAAATGAAAAAAAAAATCAATCAACCCATCATTGTTGAACGAAAGTCAAGTTAAAGATCAGAGGAAGTCGTACCTGGTGAACAAAAGTTGGCTTCAATCCACGACAAAGGAGGAGGAACCTAGGGAGGCTTCAGTGGACTACAGAGGAAGGAAGGGATTTCACGTGTGAACAGGTATATGATATTAAATGGAAGAGCTACATGGAGATCTTTAATTGGAGGGCTGTTATTTTAGAAGTAACAGATGGACTGGCTATAAGATATTTCTCAATGGGTAAAGGTGGAGATAATGAAAGTATCCAAGAGTCTTTCCAAACCAGAGTACTTGCTCCATTGTTTATTTGCTTGATGTAGCTAGATGCGAGAAACTCTCTTTGTTTTGCTAGTCCTTTCCAAATTTTCAAGTCACTTGGTTTGATTTGGGCATCTAGCCAAGAACAGTTATTCAAGTACTTGTTTGAAAGAACTGATCCTCAAAGACTTGAAAGCTTTGATACTGCCACCTAGCAGCTGGGTGAATTGTTTCGGTTGATTCGTGCTCTTTGATATGCTGTAAATGGCTTATTCTCATCAAATGTATGTGTTGCTAGGCCTTGAACCATAGCTTATCAGTGCCCCCTCCTACCGTAGCAATTGAGCTTGGTGGCGGCGACGGGTCTGGTGTCTCATGGTGCGGTAGTGGTATGGTTTTGCTGATATGAGAAACTGGTCTACTTTGTAAAGGCAGTGAGGCACGATTGAAGGGCTCCTCGCCTCATATGGGTGTAATCAAATGAAAAATGATCTATTTTGCATTTTATGAAATTTCCTACGTGTCGCATTCTAATTGGAGGCTTTAAAAGTCATAAGAATAGTCGAGTTGTTCCGAAGAGGGACTTTTACCCATTCCATCTTCTGCTGACATTCACAAAGATTCTTCATTGAGAGTCTCTGAATTAACCCTTGAAGAGCCAAGAAGATAGAATACTCTTCTGCTCCAGGCTCTCTTCTCAGAGGAAACGGTTAGAGAAATTGAAAAAATACCTATAGCCCAATATAACTTTCAAAATCTGAGTGATAGCATCAAGTGACTTCATCACTCAAGTAAGAAATTTTCTATTAAATCTGCCTATATGCTACCCATACCATTCAAACTCATGGCCAAGATAATGTTCACCCTTCACTAATTTGGAAAAAGTTGTGGTCTTTGCACAACCAAGATCGTCTCAAGCTCTTTACTTGGAAAGTGCTTCACAATATTCTTCCCGCTCAGTTCTTGCTAAAGCAATGTCTCTCTTTCAGTGAAGATCAAGCTCTTTTGCCCAATTTGTCCGTCTTCTGAGGAAACAACTTCCCATCTTTTTTAACACGCCTATACTCTAGGATTCTTTGGAGATACTCGCCCTGGCCACTGGACATCGAAACGATTGTAGGGTAGGATGTCTATAATTGGTTCCTAGCCTTTTTGGATCCAAGTTCTAAGCTGCACATTTCTCCTAAAGAATCACATAGTTTCCAAATCTTTGTTGTTATAGCAATGAACAGTCTTTGGTTCTATAGGAATCAACTTATTCATGGATCTCAATATATTCCTATCAACCATTTTGTGGAGAAAGTTCTTAAGAGTTATCAAGAACACAGTAAGGCTTGGGAAAGAAAGGATAAATTGAAAGTCTCACAAGGAACCCCCCTCTCAAAGGTCAAGTATCTGTTTCTTTTGATGTAGCAGTCCGTCATTCAGGCAGTATAGCTGCAACAGTATGTAGGGATCATTCAGGGAACATTATAGGTTGTAAAACTAAATTTACAAGAAGTTGCAACTCAAACTGTGGTGAGGCACTGGCAGCATTCATAGGAATTCGATTAGCAGGAGAGAAACAGTGGAAAAATATTGTCATTGAAGGTGACTCTCAAGTGGTGATTTCAACATTGATAAAAACCAAGAATTCAGATTGGATCATTCAAGGCTTGATAAGAGATGCAAGAATACTAATTACTAATTTTGAAAGCTGGAAAGCAGTCAAAGTCCATTGAGCTCAGAATCGATGTGCTCATTCCATTGCATAGTGTGCATCCTTATTGTTTGGATATATACCCAAAATCAAAATACCGCAATGCCTCTTGGAGTTCCACAATGGAAAGGACCCACCATGAGCACTTTTGTACGTAATGGCTAGTTTACTGCTTTCAGTTTTAATTTTGGTATATTTGAATGCTTTATATGCATTTTCAACCCCCCTTTTGAGTAAGGCAAGTATTTCAGTTTGGAAGGAAAAAAAAGGGGGCTTCTTATGCTAGATAGCCCAAGTGATTTAAATGAAAATTATTGAACTTTTATGACTATTAATGACTAAAATCGCACCCTTTATAGCATTGATTGCTCAAAATCACAAATTTGATCTTATTCGCTAGCAAATCTCGGGTCACAACAGATTTCAACTTTGCCGGCCACGCTCGTAAAGTGTTTGATTATATTCCTATCAGTTTACATTAATCCCTTTGATTGAAATATTGTGTGGTACCAAGTGGCTTACTCGACCTAAACAATTCCCAAAATCTTCCACCCTCAAATTCAAAAACTGACTCGTTAGGATAGTGAGATAAGATGAGACGATTTTAAGTAAGTTAAATAAAATATTATTAAAATATTATTTTTTAATATTATTATTATTTTGAGATTTGAAAAAGTTGAATTATTTATTATATTTTATATAAAAATTTTAAAAAATTATAATAATAAGATGAGTTGAAAAAAATCCTTCTTGTGATAGACCAAAAGTATCCCTCGGCCTTAAGCTGAATGGCACCACCCCTGGACCATGGGGCCATGGTTGGAGACTCAATCCCCTCGACTATTACCTAGTTATAAAATTTTTTTTTCAAAAAAAAAAAGAAAAAAAAGAAGAAGCTAGTTTTAATGCATTTGGGCTTGGGTCTTTGGTCCAACAGAATTGGAGGAATCTAAAGAGACTCTCAAACATACGGGTCCTCTTATGCTCCAAACTTTTCCTTCATTTCCACAGATAAATCTAATGGGTTTTGCTTTAATGGCATTAACATTTTCTTTGTAAAAGATATTTACGGTGGTCTTAGGTTGGGTTCAGTTCAGATGATATGAAATTAGATATTTTAAATAGTAGTTGAATAAAATATTATTAGAATATATTTTTTAATATTATTTTTATTTTAACATTTGAAAAAGTTAAATTATTTATTATATTTTTATATGAAAATTTGAAAAAGTTATACTAATTGAGATGAGATAAGATAGGAGTTTTGTGTAAGCAAATGGGGCCTAAGAACATCAGTAGCGGGTTGGCTAAAGTTAAATTTTAACTCAAATTTGGTCATTTCCTCCAAAATATAGCAAGTAATTAGCTGGCTATATCTACAATATAGGATTCGATTTTTTTGGCTAATTTTTGTTTCCAAAAGTTGAATTAAAAAGTTGCTGCTTCAAGTGCCATATTCCTCATTAACGTGAGAATTTTTCAAATTGAGTTGAATATACTTTTTTGATAATTAAAAGACATAATGATGTATCGCAAATGTTAATAGAGTTTTGAATTAGAGATTTTTCTTAAAATTTCAGCTTGCCTACTTCACATCTCTAACATCAATGGATTCAAGAACTCACCAAGATGCCTGCTTCACAAATCTTCTAAATAATAATGACCTTTTTATGAAATAAATATTTCAACTACCATTAGAATTATAATAAATGAAAAAGTCAAAATAGATATTTTAATGGAAGAGTGATACATTTTAAAGAGTTTGTTATTTAGTGTTATTGAAAAGCGACTAGCTAAATTAGAAAAAGTGAATTTTCTAGTCAAAATCTGGCTAAAAAGTAGCTAGACCACTACTAATGCTCTTAAGGTATACAAATTTCGTACACTCTTTTGAAATAAATAAATAAATAAATATGGAACCTGTATGAAAAAGTAAATTTTTTAATGGTGACTCCACTTATTTTAAAAAAAAGTGTGCGAGATTTGCATACTTTAAGACCATATCTAACATTATTCATGCCAAAATATTTGAAAAATAAGTCATTTATAGAGAAATCATATATGCAATCTTAGGGTGTGAAAGCCTCACGCACTTTCTTTAAAAAAAAAAAAAAATCTAGAATTCACATAAAAAAAAAATCATCTTTAAATGGTGAACTCTGCTTTTTCTTAAAAGAGAGTAAGCAAAGTTTACACACCTTAAGATTGTATCTAATATTATTCATCAATTATAAGTAGAGGGGTGAGGTTTTTTTCTCTCATCATAGAGGAGAGTCTCTTAGGCTGGGTATCCTTGTCTGAAGAGGTGATGATGGCTGAAGAATTAACAAAGTAATGTGAAGGATTTAGACTTACAGAGCCAGAGAGTTCAGAATTCAAGGTGGAGTTATCCACCTTCAACAAGGCTAAGGAAAGAGGAAGGTCATGTTTATTTGCCATGATCATTACAGATAAAGTTGTTAACCAAGAAGCATTCAAGATGACTATGTCAAAGATCTGGAACACTTTAGGATGGCTAGAATTCTCTGATATGGGGGAGAACAAGTTTTTGATAGAGTTTCAAAAGGAAGAGGATAGACGGAAGATCATTCAAGGGAGGCCTTAGTCCTTCGATAGATGGTTGGTGTGCCTTTAGGAATTTGAGGGTGATGTATCTCTGAATGATCCTTTCAATAAGGAAGTTTTCTGGCTGCAAGTGCATAACATGCCTCTAGCATGTATGACAAAAGAAATTGGAATGCAGGTTGGGAAATGCGCAGGGACAGTTTTAGATGTCATTGCTAACCAATGGGGGATTGGATGGGGGAAGTTCATGAGAATTAAAATAGAAGTGGACATCACCAAAGCCTTGTCTAGAGGTACCTTCTTAAATTTTGATGGTAAACAAATATGGTTGCAGTTCAAGTATGAGAGGCTACCAATTTTTTGTTTTAAGTGTGGTGTTATTAAACATATTAAAAAGTTTTGTCCGATTGTGACACCCGCTAATAGTGATGAACTAGATGCACATTAATATGGCTGCGTGTTACTACATTTTTTCATAATAAGAACAATCAAAAGAGCTATGGTGGTGGAGGAGATAGAGCAGAAGAGTTATATGAAAATCCATGGCAGAAAGGGCAGATGGAAGGTGACAATGTTCCAAAAGGAAAGGCTCCTATGTAGGAGCAATTTCAGGAAGTGAATAAGGGTTGTAGTACTCAAATGGAAAGTGCAATTAATTTGTCAGATGAGCATAATGTGGAGGAGGGGGAGGAAGGTAAGAGAGGATACGAGGTAGGGATGGGAGGTCTGGGAAAGGAAACTATATCCAATCTTGAGGTGATACCTGTGAATAGTGAGGTCAAGCTTTCCAAATCAGAAGCTGTAACTGTTAAGGAAGGTGCAAAAATTTTGGTACCAGTTTCTACTTGAGATCAAAAGGAGTCTAAAGATGGTGCCACATCAACAGTTTCCACATTGTCATCACACATTAAGGATTTGGATAAGTTTTTGACAAATCAGACCCTTATTCTAGAACATTCTAAAAAATGAGTTACTTGGAAAAGAAGAGCTAGAGATAGATTTTTTTATGAGCATACCCCTAAGAAGAAGGATCGGATGGATAAATGTGATGAAAAGAAAAGGAAATTTGGAGATGCAAAGGTTGAGATTTCTGATCTTTATGGTTACAAGAAACAAAAGGCAAAAGAATTGGAAGCTATGGAAACTAATGTTATTAATCTGGTGGAAGTTGTTATTCAACCCCACCAACAGCAATGAGTTGCTTAAATTGGAACTGCCGAGAGTTTGGGAACCTTCAAACAGTTAGAGAACTTCACCTTTTGGTGAAAACTAAGGCCCCAAATTTTGTTTTCCTGATGGAGACAAAATGTAGAAGAAACAAGGTTGAGAGAATCAAGAAGTTGCTGAAAATGGGAAATAGTTTTATAGTAGATTGTAGAGGTTTGAGTGGAGGTTTGGCTTTCTTTTGGAAGGAAGAAATGGATGTTGTTTTGGAATCCTATACTCAGCATCACATCTGTTTAAAAGTTAAGAACTCACTGGATGGAAAGATATGGATTTTAATTGGATTATATGGTGATCCAATTACTGCTAAGAGGAAGGGAAGCAGGCAGCTGCTTAGAAGGCTGAAGCCTGCTAATGATTTGGGATGCAATGTGTTGGAGATTTTCATGAAATTATCTCTACTAATGAGAAATATGAAGGGCTGATGAGACGATATAAATAGATGGAAAGTTTCAGAGAGGCTTTGGAGGATTGTGAACTAAGGCCTCGTTTGTTTTCGGAGATGAGATGAGTTGAGATTAAAGTTAAAAAGTTGAATAAAGTATTGGTATAATATATTTTTTAATATTATATTTATTTTGAGATTTGAAAATTTTGAATTGTTTATTTTATTTTATATGGAGATTTGGAAAAGTTGTAATGATGAGATGAAAGGTTTTCAAAATTTTTTAAAGTTTTGAGTTTTGGTCTTGAAAATAAACAAGCCCTAAGTGACTTGGGCTATGTGGGGAACAAGTATCCTGGTCTAACAATCGATATGGAGCTGAATTCACTAAAGAGAGGTTAGATAAAGGATTTTGCAATGTAATCTGGGCTTATTGGAATCCTAGAGCAGTGGCCCTCTCTTTTACTGCTCTTAATTCTGATCATTGCCCAATTCTCATCTTTAAGGATAACTTTCAGCAGGATATAAACAATCATACCAAACTTTTTAGGTATGAGGTGAGTTGGGCTCAAAGAGAAGCTTGTAACAAGTTAATTGCTGAAGAATGGTCAAGGCCAAGATTAGCTTCTAATAAGCTAAATTTTGTTACTGAAGGATTAAAGAGATGTCAATATAAGCTGCAACAGTGGAGCAAACAGGCAATGAGTAGCACTCAAAAGGAAATAAAGCAAAAACATGCCCAAATCAACAATCTACAATAGTGCAATAAGGGACATATGAATGACAAAATCAAAATCTTGAAGAGCGAAGTTGATAAACTGTTGGAAGAAGAGAACCTTAAATGGAAGTAGAGGGCAGAGCAGAAATGGCTTAAAGAGGGTGATAGGAACACCAAGTACTTTCACCAATGTGCTTCTTAGAGGAGGAAAGCTAATAGAGTCAGCAAACTTTTTGATGATAGTGGGCAAGAAATTACCAATACAGTAGCAATATGTCAGCAATTTCAAGAGTACTTCCAGGATCTTTTCACTACATCTAGCCCTCAGAACATTGATGGATGCCTAGTTGTAACTAGACCCAAGGTAACTGAGGAGATGAATCAAGATTTGCAGAGGTCATACACTGCTCAGGAGATTGAAGAAGCTTTGTTCCCAATGGATGGCTTGAGCTTTCCTGGACCCGATGGCTATCCAATAGCTTTCTTTCAACAACACTGAAAAATAATTGGAAGGCAGGTCAGTGAATCAGTCATCTTTGTTCTTAATTCTAAAGGCATCATGGATGATATTAATAACACTTTTATCGCTCTCATTCCAAAAAAGAAGAATAGGACTAAAGTTGCTGATTTCAGGCCTATATCTCTTTGTAATGTCTTGTATAACCTTATTTTCGAAGTCATAGCTAACAGCTTAAAAAAGATTTTACCTAGCATTATTTCTCATTACCAATCAGCTTTTATTCCTGGAAGGCTTATCTCGGATAATATTATTGTTGCTTTTGAGGCCTTGTATACTATGAACTGTAAAATGTCAGGGAGAGTAGGATATATGGCTCTAAAGCTTGATATGAGTAAGACTTATGATAGAGTTGAATGGCCCTTTCTCAGATTTGCCCTTTGTAAAATGGGATTTCACACTTCATGGGATGAATTGGTGATGAGGTGTGTTGAATCGGTGTCATATTCTATTTTAGTCAATGGTGTCCCTCAAAGTAGCTTCAGACCTTCAAGAGGCATAAGGCAAGGTGATCCACTTTTACCTTACCTTTTTATAATGTGTGCAGAAGCTTTAAGCTCTATGATCAGTAGAGGGGAAGATGAAGGCATTATCATAGGTGTGCCTTTTGCTAGGGCAGAATTAGACTTTCTCACTTTTTTTTTTTTTTTTTTTTTTGCAGATGATAGCTTATTATTTTGCAAGGCTAATGCAATAGAATGGGGCAATCATTACAACACACTGAATATTTATGAGGAAGCCTCGGGTCAGAGACTGAATCTGGACAAAACCTCTATCCAATTCAACAAGAATACTGCAAAGGAAACACAAGAATTTATCCTCAGCATTGCAGGTGTGAGGTTTACTATGGCTTATGAAAAGTATCTTGGTCTACCAATTGTAGTTGGCAAAGCAAGAGAAAAATTTTTTAGGGACATTCTTGATAAAGTTAGTTATGTTTGGGGGGAGAGATGAGATTTCTCATCTCTATCTCATCTCATCATTACATCTTTTTCAAATTCCCATATAAAATATAATAAACAATTCAACTTTTTCAAATTTTAATTTAACTTTTTCAAATCCCAAAACAATAATAATATTAAAAAATAATATTTTAAACTTTCATCTTAACACTATTCACAAAATTTTCAAAAATTCTCATCTTATCTCAACATCCAAACCTAACCTTAGAATGAGGGTCAGCAATCAAAGGGTCAAGTTTTTGTCTCAAGCAAGAAAGGAAATTTTCATCAAGGCTGTTGTGCAAGCTCTTCCCACGTATAGTATGTCTGTGTTTAAGCTTCCTGCTAAGCTCCTTCGAAATATCAATAGTGTCATGCACAACTTCTAGTGGGGACAGAAAGAGGTAGAAAGAAAGATTCACTGGGTGGCATGGAGTAAGATGGGAAGAGCTAAGGAAGAAGGAGAAATGGGCTTTCGAGACTTGGAAAATAAGGATGGAGATTGATTCAATACCCTTCCTCATTAGTCTCACAAGTTCTACAGGCCAAGTATTTTAAAGATTCTTCTTTCTTGAAAGCTAAACTGGGATAGAAGCCATCATATATATGGAGAAGCATTCTATAAGCAAGACCATTGATTGAAGCTGGTACTTTTTGGAGAATTGGCACTGGTGACGAGGTGAAAATATGGGGAGATAATTGGCTTCCAAAAGCAATTCCATCAGCAATTCACAGTCCAGTTACTCAGCTTGATGCTAATGCCAAAGTTCAGGAACATATGAAGCCAAATGAGAAGAGATGGGATATAGAGCTTGTTGAACAACTTTTTGACAAAGAAGAAGTAAACATCATTGCTCAAATTCCTAACAGCTTATCTTTTAGTTCTGACAAGTTGATTTGGAAAGGAACCTCTTCAGGTATATTCACAGCCAGAAGTGCATATCACATGCATCAAGAGATGAGTCAAGCATTCAAAGCGCAGGCCTCAAGTAGTCATGATTTCAAGAAGACTTGGAAAATGCTTTGGCATCTACCAGTCACTCCAGGTGACAGAGTTTTTATGTGGAGCGCATGTTTAAATGTACTGCCAACTCAATTCAATCTTTTTAAGAGGAAGATTGTAGATCATCCAAAGTGCACCATCTGCAATCTTAAAGAAGAGACATTAATACATGCTTTATGGGAATGTGAATCAGTAAGGGATGTTTGGAGTTAATGTTCAAAGAGCTTACAAAAAAGACATTTCTCACAAATGAATATCCTAGAAATTTTCGAGACTATTGCAGAAACTATGGATACATATTGCCTTCAGGAATTTGCCATGGTAGCAAAGCAGATTTGGTGGAGGAGGAATGATTTTATTTTTAACCAAGTTTTTAATCATCCAAACACAGTAGTCAATGCAGCCTATTAGAATTTGAAAATGTTAAAAGAATTGGAAGTGCAGAGAAGTGTTTCTCTAGTACATACCAACAACAGCATTATTGAATGGCAGGCACCTCCCCTGCATTTTCACAAGCTTAATTGGGATGCAGCAGTGGACAAAACAAAAGCTAGAATGGGGGTTGGCATAGTAGTCAGAGATTTTGAAGGAAAAATTGTTGCTACGATGAGAACGAACCAATGCATGTTTCCTCTTCCTTCACTGGCTGAAGCATATGGGGCGTTGCAAGCAGTTGATTTTGTTCTGGATTTGGGACTATCGAGGGCTATTGTTGAAGGAGACTCTTTACAAACAGTCCAAACTTTAAAAAAAGATGAAGATCAACTATCTTGCTTTGGCATGTTTGTCTCTGAAGCGAAGATTAAACTTAGGAATTTTGTTAATTGGAATGTTACACATATCAAAAGAAGTGGCAATGTAGTGGCTCATGTTTTGGCAAAAGATTATTATGGAGGATTTTCGTTCATGTATTTCAGATTTGATATAATGGTATAAGCTGGACAGCTTTCTTTTAAAAAAAAGAAAAAAAGAAAAAAATATTGAGAAACAAATCCAAATATTGGATGCTTTGTCCCTATCATTTATATGGTAAGGTCACAACTAACACAATTACCAGTACGGATCATATGGCACACGTACAGTCACAACATATATAATTACACTAAACCCTATATTGCTGTTCTAAAATCATGTTTGGGAAACAAAATTGGTAGGAACTGGTATATATACTAGAAAGATTGTTTAAGACTTTTATCTTTGTTGTGCATAACTTTCAGCTGTTGTTGGTTGGTGAATGAGGGATGTGCAATTGAAATAACAAAAGTATAATAATCACCAAAACATAATAATAATGCTGTCTTTGAATTTGGTCATAATCTGGTTTTTACAGGAATATTAACTATTATGCACAACTGTTGAATTTTCCCACAATCTAAATTCTTTTGCTCCTTTCAACACAGATGAGAGTTGGGAACATTTACATGTATGAGTACGAAAATGGGAAATTTTAACCTTAACCTTGTTGTTGTTTTGTGACATATTCATATCAAATTTGCAGGTTCAAAATTGTCGGCCGCAATGTTGTTTTTTTTTTTTTTTCTTTTGTGGAAAGCTGCGTTTATTGTCACCGGATTTGGTTTTCACAAAGAGAAAAAAGAAAGTTGATTACCACAATCTATTACATCTTCCAGAGAACAGCATAAACTATGATCAAGCATTGAGAATCTCCATCTCAGACATGTTCTCCTGATCAATCACATCGAAAGAAACCGGATCAATGGTGACGCGGCTCTCCACGTGGACCTTGAACTTGTGGTCCCAGCATAGCACCTTTGCCGAACCACCGATATCTACCGCGGCATCGAGCAGCATCTCGCGTCTGGCCAAGTCGGCGACGAAGCGAGTGGCGTGGTGAGCCAGCTGAAGTCCGTCGAGGCGGGCGGGGAGGTGGAGCAGCTGGCAGGATTGGGGCGACTGGGAGCCGGCTTGGACCTGGGCGGAGCCGAGCAAGGAGCCATCGTAGAAGATGGACAAGGTGGTGGAGGAGTACTGGATAGGGACGATGTTGGGGTTGGAGACGTGGACGGTGAGGACGAGCTCCGCGTCAAGGACGGGGAGGTTGAGCTTGAAGGTGGTGAGTTTAATCGATACCAAATGGAATGTTGGATCCTTGGGCTTCGCCGACAGAAGAGCCGTCGCTGCTACCGCCGACGCCGCTCCGACCACAGCCGAGCTCCAGCTCCAGTTTCCCTTTTTGCCCATTGTCGTCGTCGTCTTGTTCTTCGCGTTAAAGCTAGGCTTGTTACTCTGGTCGTGGGCTTCGAGGGATTTTGATAGTCAAGCGTAATGACAATAATACCCTCGGATGGAAAGAACGTCCGTACTCGCGGTCTGAAAGTCGAGGCCGAGCGTACTTTCTAAGTAGTTATAAAATCAATCCACATTCCAGATAAATCACAAATAAATTGTAAAATTATATTTCAAGTATTATTTATTTTTTAATTATAATGAATACATAATTATAATTTTTAATTAATTATATTTAAATATTAATAATTCTTATGTCTATTGTTTTTAAGTATTAATTATAATTATAATTTATTTTCTTTAATTTAATCCTCATAATTTTTAATTAATTATCTATTAAGTATTAATATGAGTTTAAGTAGTAATAATTCTTATGTTTATTATTTTTAAGTATTAATTATAATTTATTTTTATTATTTTTTAAGTTAGTCCTCATAGTTTCTAATTAATTATCTATTTTTTTTTTTATAATATTGGTATCATTCCACTAATTAAAGAGAATATACAAAGTTGATTTAAAAAAGTCAATTCCAAACGTTAATAGTTTTCCAGCACACTTCCGTGACTGATATGGTCTAGTCCTGACGGCACATTTCTATAGACCTAAGTCTAAGAGATAGCACAACTTTGTCCACTATAGAGGTAACAATACCCACGTAACAAACCTTTATATCCGACTAATTTGAATATGGAGGAATAACTCCCAACATCTCCGCCTACACGAAGGGGGGAGAAACTCTATTCGGACTAAGGTCCGAATGGCCCTACGTTTATGGGTTTTTGTTTTTTTCAAAATAAAGACAGGGCATAAAATAAACTACATTGTGAAAACATTGTAAAAACAGAAAAACAGTGCACAAAAAAGATTGTTGGAGGGAAAACTGACGGTCGATCTTGGGAGATCCAAAGTCGCCGGTACGGGAATAGTTGCGCGTTGCAGCGGCAGAGGCTTCCTTGGTGGCGCGTGAAGGCCACGCACTGGCGAACCCCGATTCTTTCAACCCGCGCATGCGTACTACACTCCACGCCGATTGAGGCCATGTTTGGTGGTCGTGCAGATCGGCAGCTGGGCAACCTCCTGGTGGGGCACATGTGAGTTTAAGTATTAATTTTAAAGCTTATTTGTTAATTATACATTGTAGTTTTTTAATTAATTATGTTTTAAGTTTTATTTATAATTTAAGTATCACAACTCAGAGTACAACCGTTCGAACACTTAAATATTTGTTTGAACAAGATAATTTGTTCAAACGGAAAATTATAGTGTTTAAACGGTTTTCCCGCTGTGAAATTTTTCGGCAAAGCGTTCGAACAGTCATAAAATACAATCGAATGATAATCCACAAGTCATTAATTGGTGGGATACTTTCCCACCACTGCAATAAACCGTTCTAATGGTTTTTTCATACATTCAAATGCAAATATAGCTTTTGAACGGTTTATGGATACAGTTTGAACTTATGTTCCTTAATGTTTAAATATATTTATTTTTTACATTATACATATTAAATAATAGTATACTATAAAATATCATATATATTATACTATACTAAAGTATAAAGGAAAATGTAAGATCATATATATTAGTAATCTATACTCTTATATATATATAGTATTACATATATATTATAGTATAGTGAAGTATAGAGAAATTTGTAAGATCATATATATTAGTAATCTATACTCTCATATATATAGTAATATATACTATAATATACATTTTTACTAAATTTGAATCAAATACTATTCGATTGGTAAATACTACATTTCGAACTGTCCTTTAAAACCGTTCTAATGGTTAAATATAGCATTCGAACGATTCTTTATATATAAGTTATCGCAGGCGAAGGCATTTCAATGCCACCATCTCCAATCGTTTGAAAATCGAGAGAAAACGTTTGAACGTCCATCAATCGCCGCAGTCTGCCGCCGTAATCACCACCCACATCAAACACTCTTCCTCTTAAGTGAAGGTATGCTCTTTAAAAGTTATTTTACTGTTTATTTTTATTGTTTTATTCGTTTTCTCTGAAAAAATTGTACTTTTCCATTAATAGACACTGTAGAACACCACAAATCGACCGTATGATGTTTAGAAATAAAGAGTAGTATGTGTTTTGTGAATAAACCCATGGAATCGATGTATTTCATGTGTTTTCATGGCTGTTGAGTTGACTCAGCCATGAGTGAGCTCAATCTATTTTTTGTTCAAATGTGTTTGAACGTTTAACCTGTCCGATCGAACACTATTTTTGATGTTTGAACGGTTTGAACCAAACAAGATGTTGTTCATTTGACTAGAATTTGTTCTGTTCGCACCATATAGTGTCCGTCGACCACTACAGAGTCCGTTTGAACCAATTAGTTTATATTAACTTATTAATTTATTTTTATCGTTTTATTTTGTTTTTCTATCAATTAATTTATCTTATAGGGGCCGTAAATGTAGCAGATCAGACAAACCTTCCATCCAAATAGTTTGAGAGCGGACTGTTTTACTTGAGCGGCAAGTAAAACTGTTTGATTTTGTGACTTTTATATGGAAAGGTCATTCCCTCCCATTAGTATTCAACGATCGTGGTTGGGTACCAATCCTAGATCAGCGAGAAGAAGCAATGGAACTTATTTCCTATATTAACATCGTCGCTGAGTTCTATAAAAAGTTCGATGATACCAATGCAGATGATGGAGGGGCATATAGGATCTGTGTTCGAGGAGCTCCTGTTATATTTTCAACGGACGGACTTGCTGCATATCTCAGTATTCTTAGGCTGGTCAATATCTATCTGAACCTGCTGCCTAGGGAGTCTAATCCTTCGGGTGATGCAGAGACAACTTAGGACTAGGGAGCGGTTTACGCAAATGAGGTCGATAGCCTCACTGATCATGAGGTCAGAGACTTGATTGTTGGTCCAGATGCTCCAGTGTACGATGGGACGAATAATATTAGGCAGACAGATTTATCTTCTTTCTTCAAGATCATGAATCTGATAATCGTCAACAATATTGACTCTTGGCAGCACAAGACCCGATTGGCATGGATTGTGCGAAATTTATGATACGGGTCGCTCGTCACATTCTAATCCACGTCGTGAGGTATATATTTGAGAGGATCCGATCAAAGATTCGGTACATTACGACAGATATACTGCTGTTCAGGATCCTGATCGCTCAATTTTTGCTATATTCCGGGGTTGTGCCAGATGTTGCCGAATGTGCACGGGAGCTGATGGGACCGATCAATAGCACCACCCTGTCATGGAGCATGGGACACTCGAGAATTTGTTTTTGTAGACCTGTTCCTAATCGGGTTGATATTTAGAGAGATACACATTCGGGAGATCTTGAAGTATCGGTTGGTGAGGCATCTACACAGGCCAAGGCATCACTCACATCTACTAGCAAGGAGATGGCCGACATACTGTGTGCTGAGATAGGCATACACACATCAGCGGTGATCGATGCAGTGCATACTGCCATGTCTAAGTTGAGTACAGATATTACTGTTAGCATCTCTGAGTTACGAACAGAGATTCATGCCAATAATACAACTTAGGTCATGCTCAGTACTTGATTGACACAGGTAGAGAGACGATTAGCTGCAGTCGAGGATGTGTGCAAAGATCCCGCATCACATTAGTTTCTATCTTTTATTTATATTTTTTTTTGTTTTTGTTATGGACATTATATGGTGTTTTGATAATTTGCTTTAGTTATAAATTAAATCTTTTTTGTCTTGTCTGGATTAATTATTAATTTATATTATATGGTGTATGACTGATAATATTTATTTAACTAAAAATCTTATTTAACATAAAAGAAATCACTAAAATATTTTTAAATTAATTACATAAAATTAATTTATGAATTCGTATATATGATATATATATTTTATATTTTGAGTTACGTACAAAGATTAATATTATACGTTCGAATGTATAAATATGGTGTTCAAATATGTTCGAACTAAATATGTACCGTTCGAACGGTCTAGAAACCTTCCTGCCAGATTTTGCGACCAAATCTATTTCGTTTGGACAACATAATTGCCGTTCGAACAGTTTTGTACTTTCCTTGATAAAATAAATTACTTTCTCGCTAAGATTTGTCTGTTTGAACAGATTTTTGTCTGTTTGAACCGATGTGACTTTTTGAGATGATTTAATTTATCACAAAAGATCCTATTCGACCTGATATTTATCCGTTCGAACGATTTTGTAAAGTCATCCATTTTTTGAAAAGAAATTTAAATTTCTTATCAAAAAATTACTTTTAGGGATGAAATTCAGTTCATCCCTAAATAATTTCATTCTTAAAAATAAAATTTGTTGTAGTGTTAGGTCTTCTTATCTTACGGATAAATTATCTAATGGTTATTATAAACTTTTTTATTTTTATGATTAAAAATATATAGCTGAATGGAAAAGTAAATTAGTTTTGGTAGGAGTAACTCTAATAAAATCAATGATGTTTTCATATTTTATCTATTTTAACTGCTCCAAAAAACGTTTAGTGAGGTTATTCATAGAGCTTTTTCAGAATTTTTCTGGGATGCATGGTTACGAGGGTCATGTAAAAAAAAAGTAGATTTATTGGTAGAAAATATTCCGACCTTTTCAGAAAAGTAGTATTGATATTCGAAACCTTTTTAATACTCTTGGAGGCTCTTCAATTTAAACAAGCATGGAAAAATATTGTTGGTGACTACTATTGAAAATGTGGTGCCAAGACTTTTAGATTCTTATCTGAAAGTCTATTTGTTGTCTTCTGCCTGTCATTTGTTCAAGAAAGCTATTGGTTGGTGAAAGATGGGTCAGTTTACTTTTTGGTATGAAGATCAGATAGAAACAGTTTCTCTAGCAAATAAGTGCTTCTGTTTCCCCTTCATAAAAGTTAAGGCATATTCATGCTAGTGGTCTTTTTTTTAAGGAATAAAATTAGGTTCATCATTGCTTCTTTTGTTCACTCTTTTACTAACTGTTGCACAACTGTGCAAGAGGATTAAAATGGAGAATGAAACAAAAATGGATAATCTAGGGCTCTAACCAGTTTGGTTTTATATATTTTTTAGAACTGAATCGATATATACCGATTTTGAAAATTTATAAACCAATACCGGATTGACTCATTATCGAAATCTAAACTTTTGGTTTTTTATATGAGTATATATAATTAAATGTGTACTAGATGGTTCAAGAAATGGGTACTAGAAACTTTAGGTGATATTTGGATAATGAGTTAATATGAGATAAAAATTAAATAAAATATTGCTAGAATATTAATAATATTATTATTATTTTAAAATTTAAAAAGTCAAATTATTTATTATATTTTACGTGATAATTTAAAAAAAAGTTGTAATGAGTAAAAAAAAAAAAAAAAAAAAAGAGAAAAAAATGATGGTCCAACTTGGACAAATCCATCGGGCCTTTATCGGGTCCGAGAGACACTGACCCGTTATCCTTCCACCGTCAAGAGCGAGGGGTAGTCGCTGCTCTGTGAAACCAGCCTGACGCGTTGCCCCCATCCTCTAGTAAACATGTGACCCAAGGGGCCTTCGCCCAAGTCACATGCCTCAACTCTTGACTTGGAATGGGCGGGCCAGTAATAAGCCACTGGAGACCCAACCCGGATGGAATATGCCAGCGTCCCAACAAATTGATGCCCCCACATGGGTTAAAGGCCAGCGTTGCCAAGCCCGGCGATCAACCCAATCTCATTGTAGTATTATAAACTGCCAAATTTTCTTGCTTCTAATGGATGTGGGATTCAGTTTTGGGAAGAGAAACTAGAAGTAGAACTGCTCACAACGAAATATGGTGACCTTTTTTCTCATCTGTCTTCCATTAATTGTGTCGCATAAACCTGTTAGGTCAATTGAACAATCAAAATCTCATTCAATTTCAGTTCCAACTCTATCCGAAACTTGAAATCAACTCTACACAAAGAATCAAGATAGCAAACCCAAGCCCAACTACTCAGAGGGAGAAATTCCCTACCAACCAAAAGAGTTACCCTAACCAATTGGGAATATGGTCATCTTAAATACAATCCATATAGATAATAGGTGTCATGACATAACCCACATAACATGTTTAATACTAATGCTAAACTTAAGTGGATTAACTCGAATACGACTTGCATACAAACATGATGAGTTGACCTGCATATTTATTTTGACTCGATTAACATAATTTCATATATATTGATAACTATATAAATCATTTACATCATAAAATAGATTCATGATAAATTTCTTTCATTATCAATATCCAAACCATTAAGACAAAAAAAAGTTAATATCTAGAATTGTTTATAATCATATGATAGTTAATACCTCCAAAAAATAAGTACATAGCAACAAAAAATATTAATATTTTTGACCTATTAAGTAGTTGCATAATTATATCAATATCATATCCTAACAATAACATATAATGTAGGAATAGACTTAAAAATTTATAGAATTTGAAGATGGAAGTGGAGTGTCATCTTTGATCCCGTTGAAGATAGAATTTATTTGGAGTAAATAAATTGATTGCAGATTTTATAGGTTAATCTATAATTAATCCATTTATGAATCGTGTCTTATTGAATCAACTTATTTTTATCCAAATCCATTTATACCAAATTCGAATTTGTTTATTTTGTGTCATGTGTAACCCCGTTTATTTTGTGTCCTGTGTTAATGTCAGGTTATATGAGTTGTGTCACATATTTTCACCTCTAGTTGGGAATAAGAATTCCACTTAACAAGCAACCTTATATGCTTTGAGAAAGGAAAAATTATTAGATAGTTCGGAAGTATGGATGACTTGGGATTCTTATTTTGTTATAGGATGCTATGGAATTTTCCATTTATATTGCTTATATATATAGTACCGGATTTTAATAATGTGTCATTTTGTGATAGCATGAGAAAAGTACTTCAAAACTACCAAATAATTATTTAAAAAAAATATATACAAATATGAAAAAAAGCTGGCCATACCTTTTTATAATTATATTTTAAATGGAGAGCAGCATGTTTATAAAATAATTAATAACGATACACAATTTTTAATATTTATCCTCTCCAATGCATTGGAGAAAGTGTTTTCACTCGGAATTAATTTTTTGATTCCTCCTAGCTATATATAAGCTGCTAACAAATGCATGCATATATGGGATCGACTGCAAACACTTGATCTTTTCTTTAAAAATAATAAATTGACAGACAGTATTATCTTGAGTCCAAGCTGCATCAAATCTATTTAAATTTATTTTAAACCCAATTACATTATGATTTTGCCCGGGCATGATATGCATCCCTTCGAGGCCATTTTGAATACAACAAAATAAAAATCTACCAAATTAACGATCGAGTCAATGTCACACCTATTTTCTAGATGTCCACGAAAACATGACGTGTGAGCACGAAAGACAACGCGTGCATGAGAACCCCCGTCCTCGTTGCCAATTACTTGTTATTGTTTTGAAGTTTTGGTTTTTTTTTCGCCCTTCCTATAATTTCCTTCAAATTTTCAAACATGCAAACTCGATCGGATGATGCAAAGTCTTCCTCCTCTCCATCATGTTTTTCTTTGACTTTAGGGATCATCATTTTGGCGATAGTAATGTACTAAAAGAACTAGATCATGTGGGTAGCTCGTATATATTTAACAAATACAAAACCTTCTAATCAATTAGTGCTACATGAGATACAAACTAGAGATTCTACAAAAATAAACTTACAAACTGACAATATGCTTTCATATGATTCGTTAGATCTATTGTATAATAATAAAAATAATTTTACAATCTGATGAATTAGATGATCAAATCACGTTAGTTTGTGAGATTACTTTTATATAATCTCTTTGTGGTTAAAGTATTTCTCAATTTGTAACCAGTTAATTTCAGCGAAATGACTATTTACAGTTAAAATAAATCTGTTTTAGTCACAAATAGTCTTTTCGTCGCAAACAAATACTTAGTACAAAAGCCCTTTTTTTTGTAGTGAAGTTTAAAAATCTAACTTCTTAACAAGTCAAAAGCTTACCACATAAGTGGTAAGGAAGCTGTGTCTCTTACGTTGGCTTGCAAATGGGAATATATATATATATATATATATATTTGCTGGCATGGTATGAGTGCTTATATATCCGGTTTACAGTTTAAATAGAATATTGTACACGATGTTAAAGGCAGTCGTGCAAAGCATAATAGTAGATCAGGCATCGATCCTAGTGAATATAAATAGGAATGAAACATGTCCTTCGTTCTCAGGTCTAATATTTCCAAATTAAAAGGTGAAGACAAAAATGGCAAGCACAGGTACTGCAATGGCACTAGCCCTTGGCCTCATCTTTGTCATGAGCTTGGCAGGCCAATGTTACGCCGGCAGCAGTGCAGCACTTGAGGTAGGATTTTACAAGGGAAAATGTGGGATCTTCGATGTTGAAAGCATTGTGGCTGGTCTTGTCAAGGCTAAGTTTTTCAAGGACCCTACAATTGCGCCGGCGCTCATTCGCATGCAATTCCACGATTGCTTTGTCAGCGTAAGTACCGACCTCTTTCATTTCACGTTAGATTATATATGAGAAGAGAAACACTAGTTTACCGACTCAAGTTGACCGTCCAACTTGACCATTGGGTAAATTTTTTAATTTTTTTTACTTAGCAATTAAGAAAGGGATTTTAAGTATATTGAAATTTTTCTTAATTTTTTAAAAATCTTTAAATGTATTAAAAAAATATGAAAAAAAAAAATAACGCAAGGCGTACCATCCAGCGGTAAGGGTGGGGTGGGAGAGTAGCCCCACCCATATGAGAAATACTACTATGCCCACTTCCATTTGACCGTTTGGTCAATTTTTTTTTTTTTACTTAATGATTAAGAAAATGATTTTAAATATATTGATGTATTTTTTTTTATTTTTTAAATGTATTTAAATATGTTAAAAAATGTAAAAAAAAAGAAAAAAAGAAAAAAACTTTTTTACACTGGCCGGTACGCCCAACGGTAAAATTGGGGCGGCACAGTAGCCGCACCCTTACTATATATACTGTTGTTTTACATTTTAGGTTTCCATCTCTTAAAAAAAAGAAATAAAGTGAGTTTTATAATATTTATAATTGTCTGAGTGCATTTTTTAAGATAATTTTAGATATTGTTCAATATGTAATATTGTAGAATTCATTTAGTGTATCCATCTCTGATACCTCTGATAGCATGTATTTCAAAAACTTAATCTGATTAAAAGAGACAGATTTAATTTAAGAGTTTGTCTACATTCAGTTATCAAATGGTTACTGCTTATGAAAGTTTATACAGTTATGTTTAACAAATTTTTAAAATTACAATAATATCATTTTTAAAATGACGTTTTTTCTCTTTTTTTCTCATTCATCAATAAGACTGCACATGCAATCCCTAATTCAGGATTGCAAATAGAATTTGTCATAATTTAATTATGTATATATATATAAATATATTATATTCTTAATGTTTAGATCCATGAATACATGAAGATTTTGTTTTCTTGGCACGCACCTAATACGACATTAGTTATATTTTCTTGGAGATATATATCATTAGTTATTAGCTATGATTATTTATTTTTTTTCTGTCCAACGACTGACAGTACCATGTTAATTTACCATGAAAATTTAAGGGATGTGATGCATCGCTTCTTCTAAATGGGGGGTCCAGCGAGAGATTTGCGCCTCCAAATCTGAGCGTCAGGGGCTATGAATTTATTGACGAGGTGAAAGATACCGTGGAGAGCTTCTGCCCTGGGCTGGTCTCTTGTGCTGATATCATTGCCATTGCTACCAGGGACGCCATTTCCCTGGTACTATCAATTCTACTACTGTGATCTCCTATTTTTAATATTATAAAAAACCTTATTCTCAAGTTGGTGTGTCTGTAGACATAATTTAATTTAAAAGATAAATTTTAAAATTTAAATTTCAGAAATCAAAAATTATTATTTAAATGAGATAAATATTATTATGTTCTACGTCCCGATTTGAAAATAAAATAATTTTCATATTATTTGTAGGTTTAAAAATTGACAAATATAATGAAGTTAAAAAGATCATGATGAGAAAATGATAATGAGTACAAGTTGATGATCTGTGAGATTTGATGATGGATGCAGAGCGGAGGAGGGCGATACCGAGTAGAAACAGGGAGAAGGGATGGCTTTGAATCCCTTGCTGAAAATGTTGATCTTCCTGGTCCTCAAATACCTGTATCAGAATCCATTGCTGCATTTGCAAGAAAAGGACTTAATCTTACTGATATGGTTTATCTTCTGGGTACTGAATCTTTTTGCAATTCTCCGCTCTATCGTTTTAGCTAGGGAAATGATTTTCTCTATGACTATATATGTTTCATTGACATATATGTGTGTATATATATAGGTGGCCATACCGTTGGTGTTGCACATTGTTTCATTTTCCAAGATCGACTTTACGATTTCCAAAATACTGGAAGACCTGACCCAACCATGGATCGGGAGTTAGTGAGATCCCTAAGGTCCAGGTGTCCCCAGAAGTCGACAGTCAACAACATTGTCAGTCTCGACCAGAACTTTTTGAGCTCCTTCATCGTTGATAACTCATTCTACCAGCAAATCTTAAGGAAAAGGGGGGTTCTCCAAATCGATCAACGGCTAGCGTTGGACCCAAGAACCAGGGACATAGTGACAACGATAGCCAGTGGTCGTGCTTCTGACTTCGGCAGTAAATTCGGGGAAGCCATGATCAAGATGGGAGCAATCCAAGTCCTTACTGGCACAGAAGGAGAAATAAGAAAATCATGCAGTGTTATTAATTAACAATCCCTAGCCTTCTCGTGATGCGATCGAAGATATGATCATGAGTTTACCATGTTAATGAGTTGGTTTGGCTTTCATTTCTGTTGATCTGTTTCATTTTTTCTGGTCTTTGTTGATTTTTTCTGTTTCTTTTGCCGCTCTAAATACATATTTTGTATTTATTTTAATGACTTGTACTGTTTGATTACTTTTCTTTATGATCAAAGAAGATTGATAAAAAAACAATAGCCTCTAGCTATTTTTTACTTTTTGGTACAATAAGCTAATTTAGCAGTACTTGATCATGTAATAAGCTATGGGCTGACCTCCTAAGAGCATTATCAATAGATTAGTTAAATTTATTGAGTATTTAGTCATTAAAGAACAAAAAAAGATCACAATGAATTAGCTAAATTTCAAAAAGTTACATTCAAAATAATTTCCAAATTTAAATGTTCCTGTTCATAGATCAAATTCTTATTTTATGAATTATTTCTCTTTCCAGCAAACCAACATGTCTAGCTTTTAGAAATGTTTGTTGAATGGATGCTCTGTTCAAGTGCACGGGTTCATGGATACTCTGTCCAAATTTGATAAAAAAGATATATATAGTTGGATGAAAATTATAGAAATTAGTAAAATATGATAAAATAAAATAAAACAATAATTAAAAAAATTAAATATTTTTTTAATTATTAATTACTTATTGCTATGTAATGAATAAATAGATAATTTAATGTAAAAATTTGATGTGAATAGCCAAAGCCAAATTCATTTTATATTATTTTATTGTTATATAATAAAAAAATAGTTATTCTAATGTGGAGATTTATAATGGAATAGCCAAAAGCTAAATTCATCTTACATTCATAAAAAATGTACTTTAGCTTTAGCTAATCCATTGAGAGTGCTCTTAATGATATTGCATGAAAATACGGGTTTATAAAGATGGACTTCCCCAATTTACTTTTTTATTTTTTGAAAATAGGATATTTTATTACCCATATAGTAATGCTTATGACGTCTCACTGGTTATAATATTCTGAATACAATCAAGAATTTCCTCTAAATCATAAAATCTTCAGCAAGATTAAGAGCATCTTTGACTAGCAGCCATGTTAGCATCCCTCTTAGCAAAAGAGTTCAAAACTTGTTTAGCATCTTCAATCAATAAACCACCTTGACTCCAGTCTACACTTGGTTTTTTCATTTTGTTAACCACCTAAAAAGTATCTCCCTCAAGTATAAACTTATTAACACTCAGTTCTTTGCAAAACAGAAATGGCCAACATCATGGCACAAGCTTCAATAGTGAAGGAGTTAACTTTTAAAGTTCTTAGAGCTCTTAAGGTCCCAAGCACCATACCTTTCCAGTCCCTTTGGATGGCCCTAACACTAATATGCCCACTTGCGTGCACTACTACAAGAAAACTGCTTATTTGTGACCAGTTAATTCCAGCGAAATGACTATTTGCAATTAAAATTGATTGCAAATAGTCTTTTTGTTGCAATAAATTAATTACAAAAGTCCATTTTTCTTGTAGAATTTTGTCATTAATGGTCGCGTCCTAGTTAAGTTTGTAGTCCCCCCATTAGGAGGCTTCTTCCAAGTGTTAATACTCATAGAGTGATTTGCTGAACTTGTTACTAGAGGCAATTTGATGCTTCTAAACAAAGTCAGGTCCTCTCTAGCCTTTACGAGAATAGAATTTGGATGTCTAAATTCTTTCCCATGGAGAAAATCATTCCTTCTGGTCTAGATTTTCCTTTGCAATCATGGTTGCCTCATCAAGCTCCTCTTTTTGTAAACTCATAATAAGTTGCTCCCATAAGCCCAAAAAATTAAAACTATGGGCTAACACCTTTTTTATCTTCTTGCAGCCTTGTCCCCATATATCTTTAGCTGCACCACACCCCCATAAACCATGTCTTGAGATTTTTACATCAATCTTACAAACAGGGAGAGGCTATCTCTCACTACTATCCTTCTCTTTTGTAGATTAGAAAGTGTAGGTACTAGTGCTTCACTGCAAGCTCTCCACATAAAATCTTCATTACATTAGGAACTTGAAGCTTTCATATATTCTTACATATCTCAGGTTTGGATCTGTCTGAAGATGGGCCACCTTGCTGTCTGGTCATTAAGTCCCTGTGTACGTGCTAGGCACTTTTAACAGAAAAGACCCCATTGTTTGTACCATTCCAAATAAGCTTATCCTCTCTACCACCAAGACTAATAGAGATTGATTTAATAAGCTCAACCTCTTTTTGGGAAAACAATCTGTGAATCAGATTATCCATCCACATTCTGAAGTCAGGGTCAATAAGATCAACCACCATCTTGCTAGACTCAGATTCACATCTTCTAGACTACACTTTAAAAGAATAGGGTCTTGGAAGCCATTTATCTTCCCATATTTTGACCTTTGAGTCCATTTCCAATCCTCCATATCAGGCATTCTTTTAACAATTTTAGACCAGCAATGATGCTTCTCCTGCAAGAGAGGGTTTCACTACAACAAAAACCGGTATTTCCCGCTATTAATTTCGTCCATATTACCCAAATATAATGCCACAAATGTGTTATTCCGGCATTTTCATTTCGCGGGAAGGTCGTCAGAAATAACTGGCCCAACATGCTACTATATCTGGCGATCTCATCTGCTGTCCCAAAAAATACTTTTTCTGGCATTACCAAATCCCCACAAAAAGACATAATTTTGTCGAAAATAAGTGGTCCATTACCTGGTTCATTTCGCCAGAAAAAAGTTGTTGTGGTGACAATTTTCGCCACATTTGAGTATATCTGGCCATAACATACGGTCCGAAATGAGTATTTCCTGTGAACTATTTGGGTCAAAAATACATATTTCTGTCGATTGTTGCTTGCCGGAATTGTATTTCCCATAGTCTTTTTCTGTCCCTAATATGCATGCCAGAATTAACATTATTTCTTTTGTTACCAAATTGTATTGTCAAAAATAAGTTTTTCTAGCGATTTTTGCTTATGAGATTTATGGAGTTGTGGCATACATAAGTCCTTCAGAAATACACAACACCGATAAAAACTAATTCACCAGATATAAGTATTTCTGACAGTAACACCATAGTCAGAAAATGTCATAAACTAAAAAAAATTTCTTGTTGACGTCAGAAATAGTCAGAATTTTTTTTTCAATTCATGCCACAGCTTGCATTCATTAAATTATATAATGTTTTTATACTGCATCTCCATAAAATCCTGTTTATGCCGTAAACTTCATGACTAACCAACGTGCCCANAAAATAGTCAGAATTTTTTTTTTCAATTCATGCCACAGCTTGCATTCATTAAATTATATAATGTTTTTATACTGCATCTCCATAAAATCCTGTTTATGCCGTAAACTTCATGACTAACCAACGTGCCCAGAAGAAATCCAAAACTAGATCAAGTGCCCAGAAGAAATCCAAAACGTAACAATAGAAAAAATCCATAACTAACCAACGTACATGCATATATTGAACTTTAGCACAATCTCCTTTCATTGCATGTCACCAACATGCACATATATTTACATAAAACCTGCAGTACGGGTACTGCACAGACAAAATATACATGCATGATCGTGCATCTTGAACATGGTTGCCTGATTGTGCATCTTGAACATGGGTACTGCACAGACAAAATATACTGCACAGACAAAAGCTACTTGGTTGCCCGATCGTGCATCTTGAACATGCTTGGATTGTTCATTCACCAAGTCCTTGGGTCTTGGGTCTTGGGTCTTTGTTCTGCATGGAGGCTTGGGTCTTGGGTCTTTGTTCTGCTCAGTCACTCGAACAAGTCCTTAGGATCTTGTGTCCCAATAACTGATATTAGCTGCAAGATTGGACAAAGATTGATAGGAGTCAGTCATGTACATGTAAAAGGTCCCCAATTCTAGACTCAACCATTCATTTAAGTTACAAGTGTTCCAAATTATGTCTCCTTGATCATGCATGTCCTGATACCCATAGATTAATCAAAACAACTAAATTTCCTCCCATTGATAATAATGTAACTTCAAACACTAATATGGTGTAAGCTGTAAAAGCACCAACTGTGCCAAAAATGCGTGTGCTTTTGAAAAATTAACACTAATACTAAAGTAAAATATAAAAAGCAACAATGCAAGATGGTGTCTATGACTATTCCAGTTACCTAATTAATTAAGGGTAACATCTAATTAATTAGGTAAGCTTCACCCACCTATTTCATTTTCTCTTGCATATTAGACTGCATTTTAACACTGTTCCAGTGTGTGTGAAACATCCATATATTGGCTAGAACACATCTCATTAACACTCTAATACTAGTTATGGTGCCATCTATTCATAGTCAATCCACTATCACTTTAGCATGCAGAAATTGAGTGACCTGAGATGCAATTTTGTTGCTGCAAAGAATATTATTTCCAGTCAAAAGTTATGAACTTGATTTATGAACTACAATGCTGTCAACCTATAAATATATGCTCGTCAACTAACATGATGACTTCTACAAAATGTAAGTAAAATAGCAGTGTGCATTGTTATTAAATGACATAACAAAACTGGATGAGAATTAGAGAAAATATCATACCTGTAACATGCTAACCCATGCAGGGATGCCTTTGTAAATCCTATCTTTCCATGGGCCAACTATCAAAATTGGAATTGCTCTTTACTTAAAAATTTGTCCTGGCATAATTCATTCTCCAATTCTAACCAAGTTCCCACAAAACACCCACCCTAACATGCTAAACAAAAGGATGCACCCAGATTTTACTTCTACTCCAACAACTTCAAAAAATTTCACATTATATAACCCCCCCTCCACCCCACCCCCATTATTGGAGGAAGGCTATGCATCTCCCGGAGTCTCCCTTTGAGACTCCCTCTGTGACTCTAATTCAGACACACGGCTATTCAGCCTCTCAAATTCATCAAAACAACTTTGCATTTTTGAGACATCAACCATAAACGACTCAAGTTTCCTCTTGAAGCTATCTGCCTCAGCCTTGTTTTTCTCATTCTCCTCCCTTAGTCGTATGAACTCCCTATTGGACAGCAATGACTCAGATGGTTCAGGTATAACTAAATGGCCTAACCCTCTAACATAGCCCGATCGAGATCCCAATTCCTCCTTGAATACAGCATTTGCATTTGCATTTTCATCCCCCCTATTTTCTGGTGGCATCTCATTCAACAGCTCCACCATCATATTCTACATTAGAATATATGGGGATCAGTTTTAGGGATTAACCATGTGAATAATCTCTATATATGTCCAGCAAAAAGTATAAGGTTCAAACAAAGATTCACTCACATAATTCTGCTCAGCAGCTTCAGTTATAAATCTCCCCTTCTTTGTGGACCAATGCACCTCTTTGTAAAAAGCTACATAATTAGGAGCTTGTTTCTGCTTCAATTCATTAACAAACCATGTTAGTACATTCTTGTATATGAGTTAGAAATTAAACACAAAAATAAGTATGAGTTTATGCTTTAACCCTTTCCTTCATTAGCCTAACAAAAGACTTCCTACCACCCGTGTGATTAATCCTTTGATTGGACCTATTTTGTTTGTTCCGCCTTGATAGGTCCTACAATTTAAACAGGTTGTTGAAATATTATTATTGTATAAAATTATTTTTATATAATACCTTTTAAAAACCACCCAACAAACTTTAAAAATTTGGCGTAAGAAACTTGTGAGTTACCTTAAAGTCTTCACTCCCCCACCTCTCACACAAACACTGCCAAACGGCCAGCTTCATGTGTATCATACTCCAGATACTTGCAATGCAGTAGGTAGTGATAATCGTTGTATTTTTGAGCAAGTGCCATCGCCACTGTCTCTCAATGGTTGCTTTTGGTCCAATCCAATACAAAATCAACCTATTAAAAACATTGATATAATACCCAAAGTTAATTATGTAAATACAATTAGATATTATAGATGTTGCTTTATTTGACACAATTCTTACTCGGACATGATCCGTTAGCTCATCCTTGTTCTGTTTCTCAACATGACTCCAACTTGCATGTCACATGTCTGCATAAACTTTCACAATCCAGGTCACACGTGTTGAAAACATCGTCGCATTTTGACATGACACTCCTCTTTGGCTATCCTTAATGTCCACACAGATTTTGCCAAATTTCCGAATGCGATCAAATTCTGTGCTTCTAGCTGGTCCCCGTCCACGTTTTTTCTCAGCTGGATCTAGAGAAGAAGACCACACAATTTTAACACACATGGCAGAATAGATGCTATTGGATAGTATTACTAGTAACAAACCAAAACACATGTAAAGCAATTTAATCTCCATACCTGCAGGGGCTTCAATGTTAGCCTCATTAGCTGGAATTCTAACCTCATCAGGTAGCTCACTTGGTCCTTCAGTTTCCGCATCTGAAAATGAAATTGTCTCGTCTCTTAGCATGTGTGCTCGAGGCTGTGTTTCTACTCCTCTACCATGAGATGCTCCTCGAAGCCCAGCACGACCACCTCTAAAATTCTTGGTTCCTCTCATAGGCTGCACCATTATATAACCAACCACAACCCAAGTTTGTGGTTATAGACAAATAATGGAAGAATTAGTATAAGGTACGAGTATGATAGCTACTAACCAGAAATTAGCTTCTACAGAGTGATTAACCAAGTGAGGAAACAATCCATTTTTAAGTATGTATAAATATACTGATATTTGCACTATATATACAGATAAGTATCTAATAATGTCTAAAAAACAAGCTATCACCCACCTTTTACCCAGGTTGTAGAGAACTACTTGAAATACATTTTATGTTATGTTTCTCAAATGTAAAATCTCTAAGAAAAAATATGCACATTTAAATTTGGAAGTCCTGGCAGTTAGTTCTTATAAAAGTGTGCATGATCTTCTGATTTGCAAGAAATGGTTAACCAGCTGAAGCTCAAAACAAATATACTGCTAGACAATCCCTTCGAGAGCCCAGTTACTAAAGATGTAAAAATAAAACAGATTTGGACATGCATATAGTCCTACCATCGACTAGTACTTAGTGCTTAATAAACTTATGAGATTCTTTTCATAACCGTAACCCATCTCTAGAATTTTTTCAATAGATCAGCTGTGTTTCTTTAGAACCCAAATCTGCTTTAAATGAGACTTTTAAAAATATCTTTACACATTATCTGATTAACCCATTGTTTGAGCAGTGGAGATTAAAGGTAATGGAGGACTTATTGGGTTTCTTGGACAGCTCAGAAAACTTTCTTGGGCAGCTGAGAAATGTCGAACTTGAATGCAAATGTAGTTCTACTCAGCCCTTGTTCCGCAGATACTCCTCAGTTTTTACAAGTGCAGAGTGAGCAACTGAGTCTTCTAGACTTGTGGTAAAGGAAATAAATCAACTAACCATCAATCTAACCATGTGTTCACTTCTACCATGGTAAATGGTTAGCAGCAGGTACCCATACCTCATACAGCTGTACAGCTGTCTGAAATGACTTCTTTGAAAGTGGAGCCAAAATATATTTCAGTTTCCCACGTAATTCATCACCATTTACCGCGCCTTGTTTGAGGCCTTAGTTTCCAGACGTGTGTGGCTTTGATATATATTACTTGGGCATGGAGCTAAGTGTGTTACCTCATGAATATACTTGGGTCTCTGTATGATAGTTACTTGGGGCAAGACATTTTGGGCCATTGTTAATTATCTTGGCCTTAATATTTCATACAGAGATTGCCTCAATTTATAATATACCTGGGCCATTAGAGGAAAATTCTCTTGAAGCTTACCAACGTCCCCAGATTCCATGTAAAAGCAGTAACATTATCATATTTTATTTAGCTTCAATGTCATATGAGATTTCTAAATTTCATTTCTTGGGTTTATATTATATACATGAAGCTCTTCACATTAATTATTACTTGGGTCAAAATCAATTAGAATTGTACATTGAACCCTTGCCAGCCATTAAATAGAAAATATTTCAACAGCTCAATGTAATAATATCAGTATCTGGACAGTTTGCTACAACAGAAAGTTCAGCACTTATGGTTTTATTTTTTATTTTTTATTTCATGACTTCTCATTCATATTAATGATTTTAAATTAATATGACATGAACTAGAAGAAAAAACCAGCCATAAAAACCAGAAAGATTACTCTTCTGAAACGCCTTGGATTGAGTATATATTACTTTCATATTTTAGATTTTTTCATATTGACATTGAATATAACAGATGTGCACTACTGTTATATTCAAGTGGCACCTGTCAACAGTATTAAGATAAAGGATGAGCAGCCAACAGTTTAGATATTCAAGTATTAAGATATTCACGTGGCACCTGTCAACAGTTTAGATGCTTAATGTTTAAAAAAAATTAATTTGGAGATAGGGCATATAATCACCACAGTCAGCCAGTTTATAAGTCCACACTTTATGCTTTGGCGTAGTCGCTTGCATTCATCCGAGAGACGAAAATATAAAATGAATTTTTTGAACTTAATAATTTATTAAGTGGGTCGAAATCTTCCCTACCCAAATGTATGTGCTACAAAATTGTCTTTGATTGCATGTTCCTGTCACAAAACCATTAAGAAACTTTATGCTCTTGCAAGACTTATTCCCAATACACTAGATCAATAACTATCATACAAAATTTATCTAAATACCTACCTACAACTTGGACCAGCTTATACAATTGTTGCTTTTGACCACAAAGTATGTTTCGCTACATAACTTATGCTTAATTACTTCAATCAGTACAGTATAAGGTTGAAACTATAAATATCTCACTCAACCCATTAATTTACACCATCGAGTGCAGAATCAACATATTAATCTCTTAAAACCAGCATAAGCTAGCTCAACCCATTAATTCACACCATCATGATGCACCATAAACTCAGATTTACTGCAGAATGTTTCATGAAAAATATAGGGGAGAGGGAAGAGAAAGTATTCATCACAAGTTTAACACCAATTTGAATTTATTGTCTACTTTGAATATAGAGTTACTGATCTCAATTCCATCCTAAGGACTAGTACCATATTTAATTAAATGTTATATATATATCTATGTCAAATTGGTGATATACCATCTTTTGTTGGATATGTGCTAGTAATTTTAAGTCATTAGTTTTTGGGTTGCGATAATAAATTTTGTAGTTTCACATGATATATAGTACTAATTTCTAAAGTCCAAATCTATCCATATTTTTAGTCTTTAAATCTGTTTTATGGTTTGCCACGAGTTTGGACTTTCGTGTATCTTCAGGCATGAAAACTCAGTACTTGATTTTCATCAATTACTCCCCTACCTTCCTAATTAATTAATTTATTGCTCATATATTGTTCTATAAATGCATTCCATCAAAATCTCCTAATAGCTTCCAATGTTCCAACCTTTGACCCATTATATTCTCCAAATACAAGCAAGCAAATTAGCACAAGAAACACCCACATTATATAGAATGACACCTTAAATCAATGGAAACCAATTTCAAGCAACAACTCTCAAGGCTTTAGTAGCTAATGTTAATCTGATGTAATATGATTTAAAGAACCAAAGAGAGTCATTTGTAAGTTTTGTGCTTCTTCTTGACCTTGAATCTTTGGTTGCTAATTTCAGTTGTTTATGTGGATTTAACACATATTCTCTTGTGCACCTTATAACACTTAATTTTTACATGTGCATCACATAATTAATCAATTTTTTTTTAAACAAAGATAACATTCATTCATAAATAAGTATGAATGCATCACACTCCATATAAATGATGGAGAAGTTCCCACTTTTGCTGAAAATGACACATAATTACTTAAATAGCATTGTATCTGTAAATCTCGTCTCTTTTTATTTAGGTTCCTTTAACAACTTCCAACTATGTTTACCTAATGTTTGCTAAATTAAAATCCTCAATGTGATAAACCCCGACCCACCACTATTTCCATCCTCCCCCAATCTGATATGTAACTTTCAATGCAGGAACCTTTTTGTTATTGGACTTCCCCCACCAAATTTTTGCCAACATATTAGACATCTCCTGGGACAATCTATTGGCACCTTCTAAACATTCATCGTATATGTAACATCACGATCAAATCTGCTTTAAAACAGAATTTCTTATTGTGCCTTGGACCATAAAATTCTTCTGCCATAACATAACCTTCATGCACGCAGACACTTGTGTGCCCACACTCACACGCAAAACATGTGTAGATGCATTAGTGGTATAGATGTGATCGATAGTTATGTTAGTATTTCTACTTAGATTACGATGAATTGATTAGCATCTTCAACACCTGCTCATGGGACAATTGTCCACATAATAGATCAACAAGCTGCAGGACATTCTTAGATCTCCATATAGTACAGTCCAATAACATACTCTATATAGAACCAAATGTTTCCAGAACTCGAATAAAATGATAACCAGCCATCATTTTTCCTTCTATTTACATAGGCAGAAAAGATCAAATGCCATTTTATGTTGTATTTTACCATTAGTTCCCAGATTTTTTTTTTCATTTTTTTTATAAGTCATTAGTTTAGGACAGTGAATCATCTAAGTCCCTAGTCTTGAAATTCGCTTTGACAGAATAGAGATACACAGCTGTCCAAGGTTGAAAGAATATTTCACATACATAATATCTTGTTTTTCACCATTTCAAAGACTATCAACCTTGGACAGCTTCAGAATATGACTAAAGATCAAGCCTACTGAGGTCTTCAACAAATATGTATTGCTAATAATCATGTGAACCCGATTACTTCAAACATCCAAATCATGCCATTTTCACACATTTGAACGATATCAAAATAAGAAACAAACCAACATTCAGCAAGTCGAGTTCAAGAAATAAAAGCATAGCATTTTTCTGATCATTATAGGTTGGTAGCATATCAACCTATAGTTGTTCGAGCTTAATATTATTTAGTCAAAGTCTGTTTCTAAACTTGAATGCAAATCTTCCTCATCACCATCCTCATAATGGTCAATATTGGGATCATCGTCAGAAGTGTCACCGTCCACGTCATCGTCAATAAAAGTATGGTCGATATCATTCCCAACATTATCGTGTACTGCAATTAAGTCATTAACTGCAACTGGTTCTTCATCCTCTCGATGCAATTGATTTACCAAACCACTATCACTTTGATTAACTGCACCATACTCATTGGTAGCATCTTCCTCTTGATATGCCTCACCATCAGAGGAGTCATCACCATCGTCTAGGGCCGTTGGGATAGATGGAATGTCATACACATTTCTGTTGGTTATCTTTTGTACCACTTTCCAATTTCCAACCAAATTTGGGTCTTTTAAGTAAAAAACTTGTGAACACTGACAAGCAAGGGCAAGAGGCTCATCCTGATACCATTTTCGTGATGTATTCACACTTGTAACATGGTCACCTACATGTATGCCTCGTCTAGGATCACCAACGTCCCACCAATGACATTTAAACAAGTATACAAGATGCCAGCCCATGTAGCGTAATTCCAATATATCTGTCAACAGACCATAGAAATCAACCGAGTTCGACTGATGTACTCCTGAAACAACGACCCCACTATTTTGTGTGCGTCTGTGTTGTTCACGGTCCCTTGTGTGAAACCTAATTCCATTCATTATACATCCACTGTATGACCCAACCCATGGATCTGGTTCACATGCCAGAGCATAAACTTCATCTGTAACTTCACCCGGATTTGAGTTGCTCAATTCTCGAATCTATAATGTTCAGGAGGACAGAATCGTAAAAAAAAGTTGTGAAGGAATGAAATATGCACTATGTAGACCTGAAAGTGTGAATAGTTATGTAAAAAAAATTGTCGTGACTTACATGGTTCTTGAACTAGTTGGGAAATTCTGTTTGGTGCCTACGATCAACGTTGTTACTGTCCTCTTCTTTAATCTTGTTATAGTGCTGTCTACACACAGAGACAAATAAAATAGTAGAATTACTTTTCCAAACATAGCATCGAATATGAAGGTTGAGTATGATGCTCTATTTAATACCTATAGTACTTACTCTATGTACTGTTCAATTTCAGGACAGTTGTTGAGCACGTACCACTCCGCTTTTGCAAAAAGCGGATCATCCAACCTTTTAGTGGAGGACGAACCCATCGGCCGAACCCTTTGGGAGAAGACCATCAAACTTCCTTCTTGATGGTTTTGACCGACATCCACATTTCGTTCCTCTCTATTAAAAATTGTCTCAATGTCATGGAGATAAGTTGAACAAAATGTAAGACACTTCACATGAACATAGGCCTCGGCAATTGAGCCTTTTGGACGGGCCTTATTTTTGACATAGCGCTTGAACTTCCCTAGATACCTTTCAAAAGGATACATCCACCTATATTGCACAGTTCCTGCAAGCAAGGCTTCGTGTGGCAAATGGATGGCGAGATGCACCATTATATCAAAAAATGTAGGTGGAAATATCATTTCCAGTTTACAAACAATGATAGAGATGTCATTTTGTAGCCTCTGTATGACATCAATCTCGAGTGCCCGTGTACACAATTTTTTGAAGAAGGTAATTAACTCTGTCAAAGCTTGTCGAACATCACTCGTAAAGTATCCACCAATCACAACTGGAAGCAATCTTTGCATGAAAATATGACAATCATGACTTTTCATGCCTAAAATCTTTGATTCACCAACATTAACACATCGAGCAATGTTTGAGGCAAAACCATCAGGAAACTTAACATTTGCCAACCACTCGCAGAAAGATCTATTCTCTAGTTTATTTAACTGGTAACATGCCAACCTCATGGCATAACGATCACCATCCTGCTGTAAGTGTAATTCTTTCCGTATGCCAAGATTGGCTAAATCCCTTCGTGCATTGGCGGAGTCCTTACTTTTGCCATCAATACTCATCAAAGTGCCTAATATGCTATCGCATATGTTTTTCTCAATATGCATGACGTCGAGGTTATGCCTCAAACCCAAGGAAGACCAATAAGGCAGCTGGAAAAATATTGAAATTTTTGTCCAATTCAACTCATTGGCTGTGCGTTTCCTCTTCTTTGTAGTCTTCCCAAACTGTACATCTGTCACTTCTTTCAACTGTTCTATGATAGCGTCCCCTGAAAAATGTATAGGTTGATTCCGATGATCCGTATTACCATTAAATTCAGCCTTTTTAGATCTCCACCTGTGCCCTTCCGGCAACCACCGACGATGACCCATGTAACAATGCTTTCGACCATGGACCAACCACAATGAATCTGTCTCATCATTGCATGTTGGACATGCCAACTTACCCTTTGTGCTCCACCCAGAAAGGTTAGCATACACAAGAAAGTCATTAATGGTCCATAGTAAAGCAGCATGTAAGCGAAACATAGATGAGGTAGAGGCATCATATGTATTAACTCCATCTTCCCACAAATATGTCAATTCATCAATTAAAGGGCGTAGATAGACGTCAATATCATTACCAGGTGCTTTTGGGCCAGGGATTAGCAAAGATAGCATAAGGTATGGATCTTTCATGCATAACCAAGGGGGCAAGTTATAAGGTACGAGTATCATTGACCATATACTATATGGTTTAGCTATATTGTTAAATGGGTTAAAACCATCACTAGCTAAACCAAGTCTCACATTACGAGAGTCTGAGGAAAATGTAGGATATTGGAGATCAAAATCTTGCCAAACCTTCGAATCTGCAGGATGCCTCATGACATTAGCATCATTGACCCGTTCAGAAGCATGCCACCTTATTGCCACTGCAGTCTTACTTGACACAAATAGTCTTTGTAGCCTTGGGACCAAAGGAAAATATCTCAACACTTTGTGTGGAATTTTCTTCACCTTATTAGTGCTTAACACCCACCTCGGAGTGTTGCATTTAGGGCACTTCTCTTTATTGGAGTGCTCCTTCCAAAAAAGAACACAATCATTCAGACAAGCATCTATCTTGGTGTAATTAAAGCCGAGGCCACGTTCAAAACGGCATGCCTCATTGTATGAGTCAGGGTGAAGTGCATTAGGAAATGCATCTTTCAACAACTTAATAACCATGTTAAAGGATTTAACACTCCAACCACCAACTGTCTTGATATGAAGCAACTTTACGATAAATGATAGCTTTGAAACCTTCAGGCACGATGAATAGAGTGGATGACGTGCATCTTCTAACAATTCAGCAAAGTTGGCACCTGGACCCCCAAATGAAAGACCATGAGTAGGTCTTTGAAAGTCGTCTGAGTGGTTCATAGAGGCTCCAGCCTGAATGTCATCCAGCATCTCATCCATATCATCAATGTAGCCATCATTCAACCCTGCCTCATCACCAGAATCTGAGGACTAACATCCAATACTTCATCCTCACCGTGGAATATCCAAGCCTTATAAGAAGGATCAATCCCTATGATGAATAAATGCTCCTCGACTACATTTATTGGCTGGAAGAACATATTACGGCATTTACGACACGGACACCTAATATCAACTCCTCCGGGTGCATGTTCCCGAGCCATAGCGATGAAATGGTTAACCCCCGATGCATATTCATTAGACACAAATCTATCTTCAATATCCATCCACGTCTTGTCCATCTAGATATGATGCCAAAAATGAAATTCATCAATGTAATCTCTATGGCTGAATATACAAAGTTCTATTAACAAATTGCAAAATAACAAAAGGAAACATAACAACAATTATAAATTAGTTTTTTTGCTTGCTTAAGCCTATATCTATTTAATAAAAAAAAACAACCTCGATCATTAGCTGGAAAAAGTTTACTCAAGGACCTTAATGAGAGATAAGTGTCCGGCACATGAAATATTATTTGCATATTTCATGTTCATATAGGACCAATATGAACGTAGCATACATTATATTTATACTGCAAAGAATATAGTGTACAATGTGGGATATATTAGAGCATTGGCAATGGCCTAGCCATAGCCAAGTCGGCATGATGGATAGAATTTTAACTTTTGACTATACCATCAACTTTTAGCTAGGTGAGTCTACATTGGACTAGCCATCTTAGGATGGAAATAATAATATAATGTTCACTGGTTTACTAGTATAATATTATATACATTTCGTTCCTTCTTAGGTTCTCTTTTAGACAAAGTGGCTGTTGAATATTAAATCTGCATGAGAGAAAGGGCTGCGCATTATTCTGTTTTGATTCCTCATGCTTTTTGCTAAAAGGGATTATATATAGTCTTAAATGTGAGCAGACCATGTGGTCACATGCGATTAATTTTGAGTCATGTGAAAGCTGAATCCATGATATCAACAAGATATCCTTACTGACCAAGTTGCCCTTTTGAAGAGCTTGCATATTGGTGGTGCAGCATGTTATGTTTTTTATGCTTGGGTATGGGTATTCTTGTCATTCTGAGAGTGCTTACAGGTGGTCTCATACAAAAAACAGGAAATTGAAGTGCTGTGCATCAAGATTTGAACAGCTCTAATTAAGACTAGACAAGAAATAAACACAAAGTAGTCTTCGGATTACTATATAAATAACGGTGAAGGGTTATGACATTATTTATTAGCATATTATGACAAGAGTTCTATGGCCCTCCTATGACCATTCAGATTTCAAACTTGGTTTCTGAAACCAGAGTAAACATACAAATATCGAAATTGATGGCTAGTATGAATTTAGGAGGACACAGTTGCTCTTGTCTTGTATAGAGCAGAACAAAAGGGTTTGAAGGACAAGATGGTTTATGGTGCCCTCCTGACCAGTTTCATTCTGCCACCATTTTAAGGGAGAGCGGGCCCCTATATCTTGGGTATTTTTTTAGCATTCATTACAAGAGAGCTAAACTGCAGAAGACTTAGCACAGTTTAAAAGGTAGGGATCACTAGCAAGTGACCCAGAAAGGAATCCTATTATGGGTAATGTCAATGTGGCTAAAAATTTAGACTAGTGGGAGGACCATGCATTCACAATTCTATTAATATAAGAGATGCTATTTGCTACAACAGACAGAGATTTGACCGAACTCATCATTTTTCTTAAGTTGGGATACCAAGTTGGGAGAGAAGACTTTGGAGTAGAATCATGTAATGTAGATTTAATCACTCTCAGAAACATGGGCTTGATCTCATACTTGTGTGTAACATTTTTACTTATAAGTTCCTACCTACAATTTAGTTTAGCATTCAGGCCTGGCCCTAGAAGTAGATGGGCTGGTATGTATTACCTGCAGTTCAGGATTTTAATTGTAGATAATGAATTCATAGTCCATAGTGCAGAGTGGTTGTGTGATGATCTGCTCATCTTCCTAAAGCTTATAAATAATAGACATGATGTTGTGGAAAGTTATATCTTAACTATTAAAGATATTGACAATATAAATAGGGTCATGACACGTGTTATTTCAAGGTAATTAACAAAAATAATATCAGGACAGTTGTTGATATTTTTCTATAGAATATCACTGCTTGATATATATATATGCTCAACTAACACAATATTAATACTAAAAACAAGCACATCCAATGCAACTCTTTCAGAAACATGAGCCATGGTGAGATTTATGGAAAAGAGCAATTATGCTTGTCTTGGAACAACCTCAGACAAGAATTTGTTAAATAAACTTAATGTATGAGAAGGCAAACCCATCTTGGTAACATTCCAATGGATGCTAAGAAAGTTGAAGGGATTTCTTAGCATCTAGCAAAAAAGCAACGTACATGCAATGAATCATAATGCATGAGATGCAAAATATTGCCTTAAGTCAGTAATTCTTTGAAGAGATTCATCCAGATTATATCTGTTCCCAATCAGATCTATTAAATATTTCCACATAGCCAGTGAGAATGCAAATACCACAAGTGCTCATAGTCCAAACCTAGGTTTTGCCAAAATTCCATTATGCGGGAGCTTTTTTTCATGTTGCTTACCATTACGGGGTTGCTGATCTGCAACATGTTTTGTACAAACAAAGAAACCAAAGCTTGCTAGCTATAGCTAGCTTACTTCATTTTATAAGATCAGTCGTCCGCAATATTCCATAAATATACCTGCTACCATATTACAGTAGTAGATATATATATACTCAATCCCCAACTACATTCTGCTTTGGAGTACAAAATATATATAAAATCCATTTAATTTTCTTAATTTGCTACCAACTCTTTTTCCTTCCTTACAACGACATATACATGGGGCTGAGAGATATCGGAGCTGCGCTCCCCCCAAAGGTTTAGGTTTTATCCCAGTGATGAGGAGTTGGTCTGCCATTATCTTTACAAAAAGATAGCAAACGAGGAGGTATTTATATGCACATTTGATGGAAATTGACTTGCATACATGTGAGCCATGCTAACCCATGCAGAGATGCCTTTGTAAATTATATAAATGAGTAATACTTGGTACAAACACTAATAAACAGACAGACAAGTTCTGCGCAAACTTTTTGTAAAAAAGTGAGTTTTACTCAAGAAAAAAAAATATAATTTTTTTACCCAATAACTGATTTTTTCAATAGGGTCCACTTTTTTTACAAAGGGACAGTGTGGGACTTTACAAATCAGTTCTCATATATTATATATATATATCACAGTTGGAATAGCTTATTTTTGTCTGACTTAATTTGTAAATGCATGTAACACTAGATCTCCATCAATCTCTTATTCTTCTAAAATAGAAATTACCAAATTTTAAGACAATGACAACTTAATGGCATATATGATCTCCAAACAAATATACTATATACAAAGGAATCAGCTCATTAACTTTTGGGAACGATCAATTTTGAAGTAAAAGTACGTCTTCAAAGTGAAGAAATTAAGGAAGAATTCATATGAAATTATTGGTTCTTAATTAAGAGATTGATCGAGGAATATCAAACCATCACTCATTCTCCAACATCCATCGATCATGATCATCCTGATCTACATGATTATTTGGACCAGCTAACACACAAAAATAAAAACCCTGATCCTTAAATAAGGAAAAAAATCGTAATCCTAGAACTTCCTGAACAAGTTGTAAACACTAGATGCACTTGTGGTGAGAACAAGTGGAGATATATCAAGGATGACTCATGCATGCAATCAGCTTGGTGCAGCAAATTTATCATGTTTTTGACGATTTCCTCATGAGCTTGTTCTAAGCATGCTAATTTAACAGGAGTACCCAAACACATGAAGCCTAGCTTAAGACACTTGTAATGTAGAGCGCATACTAAGCATTATTAGACTCTCTATATATAGCTAGATATATATATTTCATTGTTGACGTGAACCGTCACTCTGAATTAAAGCATGATATACATATTAGTCATGCTTTTTATACATTAAAAGACATAATTCGAGTAGCTATGCCATAATTGAGACTCTTCAAGAGAATGGTGTCTACTTGAAGAGTAACAGTCCTACAAGCTGATTTAAACCATGTTTGTACAAAACATGGATACTGAGGGTCACACTCTAATATATTTTTGCTGATTTCTTGTTTGTTCATCGCCTAGTGATAATTTTCTGTTTTCTTTTTTCAACCAAGTAGCTTTAGCTTTGTACCTTCTAATTTTACAGAATCACACAATCATTGAGTTAATTGCTGTCTAGAATCTCATTAAACTAATGCCCCAAATTGAGAAAACACAGAGAAGAAAAAAGAGCAACCACAATATATATAACGTGGTTTGGTTGATTTAAACTTAAAACAAAGCTACACATAAATATGCTTTACATTATATGAAGTCCGAAGGGAAACAATTTTCCCAGTACCTTTGAAAAACAATAAACTTCATGTAAGAACTTGAACCACCAGAGAGTTCACTCTACACCAATGCAGCCAAAAAATGTAAATTCCAAATTGTTCCTCTCAATGTTGGTATTTTCCCCTCCAACAAATGTCCATTACACGCAGTTTTTAGGCATTAACAAGTAGCAGAGGAGTAATGGTTTAATTATTTTAAATAAGCACATTCAAATGACGTTGAGACTCAACCATGTCTATGACTAAATTTCAGTTAACCAAAATAAAAAATAAAACATATTTATAATCGTACATGATCATTAAACTAACAGATTGAATGAACTATCTACTAAGTAAATAGACAGGAAAAAAATCAGACTTTAAGCATGCTTGGATTGGACTGACCTTGTTGGATTCGCCCCAGATCCCTACGGTATAGGAATATTCAATCGATATGAAGCACAAATTAGTGCCGAGGATCGCAACTCGCAAGCTCGCCACATAAATTTGTCATCCACAATTGATTCTCATGTGTGAGGATGGCCGGAGTTGTGCTTATAGGCTGTCGATTTCTAACATTCAGATACACGGCTAGCTAAATTATGGGATGGATTTCGGCGCAGATGGTGACTGAGAATGGGTGAGGGTTTTCTCAGATGGATAAATTCGTCATCAACCACAGATTTAATGTGTGTGGATGGCCGGAGCTGTGGAAATTGTTGTCGATTTCGAAAAAGAAACAGAGTCGGCTAGTTAGAGTTTGGGACCTGGATTTCGGCGCAGATGGTGTCTCCAAAATGGGTGAGAGGGTTTAATCGGTTTAGGGTTTGAACATACCGGAAATCTTGCGATATCGTGGTGGCTGTTGCGAGGAGGTGGTGGTCAACGATGGTCCTCGACTGGTTAGGGATGGGTTTTCGAGAAACTCGCAGGAGCTATTTCTTTCGCGGGAAGGGGAACGAGACAGAGGGAGGGGAAAGGGAAATACATCAAGTGGGACACTTTAAAGCTTAAGGGTTATTGCAGCGACAAAAGTCACCCCAATAAACCTGATGAAATATAATTTTTGTTGCGTCTAACCATTATCGCCGCAATAGACTAAAACTCGCCGTAACAGATTAAATCCGTCGATAGCTTTTGCGGCCACACTATAACTCGCCGGGAATAGAGACTCTTTTTGCCGAACTGCTGAGCTGTAGCAAACTTATTGTCTCAATTGGGAAAATTGGGTTTTTGCTGTTAGATTGTTGTCCCCGGAAATAAAAGTGGCCGCAAAAGTCACTTTTTGTTGTAGTGTTTGTGTCCATGTTTGGCATCCAAGAGATCAACCAAAGGGAAATATTTTTGTTTCAGAATTTGAGCTGGAAGGGTATCGGGATTTTGTAGCATACGCCACCCTTGCTTAGAGAGTAAAGCAATGTTAAAACTTCTAAAATCCCTGAACCCCAAGCCATCACTGTCCTTGGGTTTGCTCAGTTTGCTCCACTTTATCCTCTGAATTTTAGAGTGGTCTTCATTGTAGCCCCACCAAAATTTCCTTAGAAGCTGATTTAGTCTTTGAGTGATAGATTGAGGGAGACGAAAAATTTCCATAGTGTAAGTGGAAATTGCTTGTAGGACATCCTTTAAGAGAACTTCCTTTCCAACTGCTAAGAGGATGCTAGTTTTCCAGGTTGACATTTGAGCCTAGGTTCTATCAATCAGGGAATGAAAGGTTGCAGCAGTCTTTGCTCTACCTACCACATCAGGTAAGCCCAAGTATTTTTCAAAGGAGTCTGATGACTTTATTCCAGCTATTCTCAAGATAATTCTTTGATTCTCAATGGGGGTATTTCTGCTAAAGAAGATAGAAGTTTTCTCCCTATTGAGGACCTGACTAGAAGCTTGCTCGTAGATTTCAAGAATTCTAATAATTCTACTCCATTCCAAAGAGTTGGCTTTACAAACAGAAGACTGTCATCAGCAAAGAAGAGGTGGCTAATTCTTATGGGACCTTTACCAAGAGGTACACTTGAGATGCTTCCACTAGCTTCAGCTTGGTTTAAGAGGCAAGTTAAAGCTTCTATACACAGAATGAACAGGTATGGGGAAAGAGAGTCGCCCTGCCTGAGGCATCTAGTGGGTGTAAATGATGCTTGAGGCTCCCCCTTCAAAATGATTGAGTAAGAAATAGAAGTGAGGCAATTCATGATTAAGGAGATCCATCTTTGATCAAAGCCTAGGCTGCTCATCATTGAGGTTAGGAATTCCCATTCTACTCTATCATAAGCCTTACTCATATCAAACTTAAGTGCCATGTAGCCAGACTTTCCTTGCATTCGAGAGGACATAGAATTAAGAGTTTCATATGCCACCAGAATTTTTTCAGTAATAACTCTCTCTGGAATAAAAGCACTTTGGTTAAAAGAGATTATATCAGGCAAGACAAATGTAAGCCTATTTGACAGCACCTTTGCAACAATTTTGTAAACAACATTACATATGCTAATAAGCTCAAAATCAGAAACTCAATTTGGATCTTTAATCTTGGGAATAAGAGTGATGAAAGTTTCATTGACACCCTTCAAAGAGCCTCCTTGGTTTAAGATGTTTAGAGCAAACCTACAGACCTCCCTCCCAATGGTGTCCAAGTTAACTTGATAAAACCGAGCTGGAAAACCATCAGGGCCTGGAGAGCCTAAGGCATTCATCTGGAAGACAACTTCTCTGATTTCCTCTTTTAAAATTTGCTTAGCAACTTGGAGTTCATTGAGGCATTCCTTTAAGGCAATCACAAATACTTTAGGGAATAGAAGTAGAAAACAAAGAAGAAAAATAATCTGTAAAACAAATATGTATTGGCTGCTGTTCAGAGACCAAAGACCCTTGCTGATCAATGATCTGGTGAATAGTGCTTATTTTCCTTCTTTGGTTAGCATGCATGTGATAAAATTTGGTATTTCTATTCCCATGTTGTAACCAGTGTTGTTTGGCTATTTGCTTCCATTTCAAATCATTTTTAGCCAAGGCTTGTTTTGCTTCTTTTTGGAGTTACAATATAGCAACCAAATGACCCCCTCTTCCCGAGTCTTGTAAGTCAACAATCCTGTGCAGTTTTCTCTTTATATCAGTGGGAGCTCTTATGCTTTTATCCAAATTCCATTTCTTGAGAGCCATTTTGCAATTCATGAGCTTCTTACTAATGGTTGTATAAGTATCATCTCTTGCAGATACCTTATTCCAAGCTTCCTTAATGGTACTTGAGCAATCATCTTTCAGTGTCCAAGCTGCTTCATACGTGAAGATCATTGGTTTTCTGTTTCTGCTCATGGAGGGTTTGGCCATGTGTATATGTTAGGGAGGATGGTCAGACTTCATAGCAGGCAGCACATAACAACATCCTTCAGGAAAAAGGTTCTGCCAGTTTGGGTTGACCATGGCTTTATTGATTCTTTTCTTAGTGAACCCCCCGCCTCTTCTATTGTTAGACCATGTGGACCTTTGCCCTTTGGTATGTAAGGTACTAAATGAGTAAGACTCAATGGCCTCCCTAAATGATTCCATCTGTTTGTATGGTCTAAGAGCTGCCCCTCGTTCTTATTTTGACAGGTGATTTCATTGAAATCTCCCATACATAGCCAGGCTATAGAGGATTCTAGTTTTAGAAACTTAAGTAACTCTAGGCTCAAGCTCCTTTTAGAGGTTTCAGGGTGGCCATAAAAGCCTGTGAGTAACCGGGGTGAACCATCTCTGCTGTTCTTCACAAAAGCACTTATATGCCATCTTGACAAATTATGAATTTCTAAATCAACATTGTATTTCCACATCAAGGGTAAACCTCCACTGCTGCCTCTACTGTCTACTACCAAGCAACAATTAAACTTCAATTGCCTCTTAACTTCTTCGACTTGATTCTTAGAACACTTGGTTTCCATGAGGAAAACCAACTTTGGGCATTTTTCCTTGGTCATAATACTAAGTATTCGAACTGTTCGAGGGTTCCCAAGCCTCGGTAGTTTCAACTGATTAGATTCATTTCAGTTGGCAGGGCTAGTGACCAGCTTCTGCCAATGCATTTTAGTCTGGTGATTCTGCCAACATTACAGCCTTGCCCTTTTCATGGCCATTCTATTTGCATTAATAAAAATTTTTCTTTGGAACTGTTTGTTGAAGGAGGTCTTTGCTAGGCTACACTCCTCGTAGCCATAAGTTCAGTAGAATTAGACTACTTATTCCTGGCTCTTCTTTTCCATTTAGTACTTGTTTTATTCTTTGGTACTATACTGCCTTGCTCAATCTTGTCTTTTCCTCCTTTGTCTATTGCATTATAACAAACCTCCTTATCTAGTTGGCTTGCTCTCAACTACCACTTGTCAACCTCTATACCAAGCTGACTTGGAGGCTAAACTGTTATAGACTCCATTATGATTTTGGCTGAGTTGATAATCGAAAGATCTTGAGTATCAATCCTATTGATATCTTCTTTGCTAGCAGCAGGGTCCATCAAAGTTTCCTTTTTTTGATTTCCAGATCCCACTATGTGCTCCTCTAGCTTCTTTGATAGTGCCACCATTGAAGGCCTCACTTCCATATATGATCTTTGACCCGTAAATGCCTCATTTCTTTTAGGAAGGAAATTTTCTTGATTGACTTCTTTATTCTTGGGATTTCCCCAAGAATCAGCCACCTCTTCTGGATTCCTTGAAAACTTTCCATTTAGGGACTTAGAAACCTCCATGTCATCATCTTCAACCTTCTGTTCTGAGTCATGGCTGCTTTACCCTTCTCTTGCTCCACTTCCAGTTTGAGCAACCCTTACCTTTCCTTGAAGAACTGATGCACAAAGCCATGCACCATAATGAGATTCATGACTACCATGCAGGGATCTCGTGGCTGATTCTTTCTGGCAGCTTGCAACTCTATGCTTAATAACACCACAACTAAAACAAAAGTTAGGAAGCCTTTCGTACACAAAAGAGATCCAGAGTTTAGTTCCATTCATATTAAGCATGATACCTATCATCAGAAGCTTTGTAATACTAACAATAACTTTAACTCGTAGATAGGGCCCCCAACCGATCCCTTCTTCATCTACATCAACTTCCACCACCTCACCAATCATATTCCCAATTTTTTCACCAATGCTCATCGTCATTCCACCAAGACGAAGATCATGAAGCTGTATCCAAATGTTTTCTTTATCAAAGAGAATCTCCTTTGGTGCAGATAGTCCATTAAACATGTTGAGGCATAATAGGTTTCTGTCAAATGTCCACGATCTTCCTCTTTTCGCCTTCTCCATATCTTGATCTCTTTGAAATTCAATGAGAAAGAGGTTGTCACCAACTCCCTTGATCTGCATCCCTCCTATTGGTTTCCAAACCTTCATCATCGTGGCTTTAAAGGCTTTTTTGTTAACAGATTTTTTAGACACAACAAATCCTATGAGACAAAGCTTCCCTCGCCTGGTTATCACCTCATCCAATGAGATGTCAAGTTGGACTTCATTCTGCTCTGCCTCGGTTAAACTAAATTTTCCCAACTTCTTTATGATCTCTTTTGCCATTCCACAACACCTATCTTAGTCACTCTAGGAAAAAAACTAATAAGAGCCTCCCCAATTTTGAGAACCAGGAGACAGCCCCTGCCTACTACAAGAAATTCTCCTCAGCACAAGTTAGAAGACCCCGTACTCAAAGGTAAATGATCCAATTTTCTTTTTAAACAATAAACTTTCACTGAACTAAGATAAAAGAATCCTATTATCATACCAATATGTATAACATGATATCTAATAAAGTGCTTATATGATATAATTTAATTTAGAAAATAAATTTTAAAATTTTAAGTGATATGAGTGGTGTGCTATAAACACCGGCTCAATAATAGACTAACTCAACTAAAATAGAATTTCCAGAAGATCAAGGGGTGAGATGCCTTAAACAAACTAAAATAGAGGTACTAGAGGGATGTATCTTAACATCTTGATCTTGAGGATAGAGGCATGGGAGCATAGGGATTAATGGGAGCATATCATCGTTAATTTGATGGTTCCTATTAATCCCAAAAATTGCACAACATATCGGAAAGGAAGAAAGAGTCATCCTCGACCCACGTTGGTGATTCAGGCTTTGATACGGTGCTATTTTACATGGTTCAGTATAAAAACCTGCATCCAAGAGAAGTTGCAGGTGAAATCCACTATATTAGGTGATAATTTTATAATGTCTCATGGCCTCACATATCGCCCAATACAATGAGAGAGTTTAGTCTCAGAAGAGTCCCTCTAGAGAATTGGTGGAGAGTGCCTAGAGCGAGCCTTTCAGATTTGTGGGGGAGCTGCTTCTTATATAGAGGTTAATTCCTTGGAGTGATAGAGTCCAACTTGACTTGTGATATCTTTTTCTTTTAGGAGTCTGAACCAATTTCTTTGTATTTCTTTCCT
>QEOT01006239.1:10868-91639 GCA_003123785.1 Pterocarya stenoptera
TTGGGAAGACAATTTTGATATTTTGTACATTTGTACTTATTTTGTGTATAAATAGAAAAGTTCACTGTTTGTATTAAATTTTTGGTTTTAGAGAAGAAGACATTTGTGTAATTTACTTAAGCATGATGCCACGTTTGTTCATGTTATGAGTTCTGTGTAACTATATTTTGTTTAATACAGTTTCGTGTTTGGCATCTGAGTACAATTTTAGAAATTGTTTATGTTGATACAAAACTGCAAGAAACTGGTATACAACCTTATTTAATGCAAACTGTACATAACAGTTTTAGAAACTGCTTTACATTAATACAAAACTACAATGAAACTGGTTTACAACCTGATTTAATGCAAACTATACATAAGAATTTAAAAAACTGATTTACATTGAAACAAAACTACAAGAAATTGTTTTACAACCTATTTTAATGCAAACTGTACATAACAGTTTTAAAACTGCTTTAAATTGATACAAAACTGCAAGAGCCTGTACATAGATACAAAATTGCAAGAAACTGTACTTAAAAGTTTTAGAAACTGCTTTACATTGATATAAAACTGCAATGAAACTGGTTTACAACCTGATTTAATACAAACTGTACATAACAGTTTTAAAAACTACTTTACATTGAAACAAAATTGCGAGAAACTGTTTTACAACTTATTTTAATGCAAACTATGCATAACAGTTTTAAGAATTGCTTTACATTGACACAAAACTGCAAGAGACTATACATAGATACAAAACTGTAAGAAACTGCTTTACATTGATACAAAACTGCTTAATATCCTTATAAAATTGTTTCACATGTTTACAATCTGTTCTGTTACAAAATCCATACAAAACTGCTCATACATTAACTTAACCATATTGTTTACAAACAATATATATATGAAATAGTTTCACAGTCTTACAAACAGTACAATTTTAGAACCTGCTCAATATCCATACATCAACTACATTGTCCAATAAAAAACCCAAGCTCCAATACAATTTCCAGAACTACTAACACTATCCAGGAATTACTTAGACACTACCAAGCAAATACCAACTAGCAACTAGCCATGCAAAAGCCCAATACAGCCGAAGTAGTCTGCGTGAGCGCCTTATTTCAGCTTCTTGTTCCCGAAGTAGTCTGCGTGAATGCCTTATTTCAGCTTCTTGTTCCCGAAGTAGTCTGCAAAAGCCCAACTCCTTCTTGATAAGCTCAATCTGCATCTTGTGGACATCGTCGCGTATCTTCTCGAACTCTTTCTCCTTCCTTAGCAGTTCATTGGTTCTTTCTCGAAGTAGGAGCTCATTCTCTTCATTACTATCTGCCCACTTGAAAAACCTGCAATATGGTAATCCCTGATGATTTTAAACCCATTGAAACTATGTTAGATGTTTTAATATTAATCATTACACAGACAAACGTTAGATGTTTTATGTATAAATGATGTAGTTACCTTAGTATTGTATTTTGGACACCCTAAGAAGGGTCGTCCTGGATTCTTTACAGTACCTGAAAGTCTCAGTGTGGCTGGCTCCTCACAAAAACATAATGATATACCCAAAGCATGTTCACCAAATGATGAAGAAGATGAAGATGATGACATCCTAACATGTAGCAAAATAACAATCAGTAAACATTGGAGAGAGGGATCATAAAAGATAATTTGAAAAATTACAAGAACTGATTTAATGGGAAAAGGTGACTGACTTATCGCATACATATTCTGGTACTTAAATTACATTTTAACATAACAGTAAACATTAGACTAACATAACAATTTAACATGATTATAATGAAATTGTAAACATCCCAATAACACTAACAGACCCACATTTTAACATAACAGTCAATAATAGTCACTAACAGTTGAGAGATTTGGACTTTTAATCAAACAATGAACATCCCAAGAACATACCAATAACAAAAACAATTTATAGTTTTAATACAACAATGAACATCCCACTTACAGTTTTAGTGGGATTTTTACTGTTAAAATGTTAAACTGTTATGTAATTGGGAAATTGACCGTTATGTTAAAATGTAAGTTTGTTAGTGTAAAATGTTAGTGGGATTTTCTTTACTATTGTATTAAACTGTTACTGCTTGATGTTAGTGGGATTTTTACTATTAAAATGAGTTAGGGTTTTGGGGAATTGATAACCAAACAAATTTAGGGTTAAGGTTAGGGTATCAGGGCTTGATAACAAAACAAATTTAGGGTTAGAAGGGTTAGGGTTTCGGGTCTTGATAATCAAACAAATTTAGGGTTAGGATTAGGGTTTTGGGACTTGATAACAAAAAAACATTAGGGAAAAAATTAGGGTTAGGGTTCAGATTTCGGGGCTTGATAACCAAAAAAAATTAAGGTTAGGGTTTCGGGATTTTGTGGGAAAGGGATTTCACTTCTAGTTAGATGGCTCACAAGAAGAGAAGACGAAGGGGAGAAGATGAGGGCTTCGTGGCTCTATGGCTTCGTGCGTATGAGGGCTCATGGCTTCGTGGAGACCACAAAGACAGACTGCGAAGAAGACGAAGACTGGGCTACGGCGGTGAGTGGGGGGGCCAGTTCGTGGAGGTTGATGGGGCTTCAAGGTTCCACAATGGGGCTTCGTGGAGGAAGAAGAACACAGAGTGAAGGGGAAGGGTCGTTTTCGTGGGGATGGATGAAATGGGAAAGGAGGCCTGGCGACCTAGGTCTATTTTCGAGTGAGAGAAAAGCAAATGAAGACGTTTAATTTTAGATCCCCACCTCTCATGACCAAGCAGCAAACGACGACATTCTATTTTAAATGCCACGTCGGACCACGATGCCGCAGGGTTCCCTTGCGCAGTTGTGAGTAGCATTTTTGTTATAAGAATCGATCGGACTTAGTTTTATTGGGCTCATCTTTAACTGGGTGAAGATGGGGTGAAGATTAATTCTATCCAATTCAACTAAAGTTGAGTATTATGGTTATTTCGTTTATCAGTCTAATCACTTTTACAAACGAAATGACATGCAAAATATAATAATTTTTTAGATTTGGAACGCAAAATGGGCATTTTCTCGTTCAATTTAGCTGATTTCGTAGTAGCATTGAATGATCGATCAGGTGCCTTAATTAGATTCTAAAAAGTAATTTATTGGGCATAAAAAGCCATAATAATTACTTGCTCCAAGCACAAAGCAAGTGGACAGATCAAGCGATAGCCAATAAAGATAAGAACATTATCCAACCAATAGACAGCAAGCTTCAGATATTATTGAGCAAGAATTGGTTCGGTGAAGGATGATAGAAGGGCACTGAGAAGAAGCTGGTCTGTGCGACGCCATTGGAGACCGTAAGCAGGATATTTGAGATTGGTAGGAGAGTGACGGAGAAGGGAAGGAAGCTGGAAGGATCGGAGGAGAAGAGCCATCGATGAAATAGAAGAGTTCCTGGCCAAGTAGATAGGGATAATCTGAGCAATGTGAGAAAAATTACTGGGGAGTTGAAAGTTGGTGGAGTGGTCTTTTTCGGAGGAGGAGATTTCACCAGCCATGGAGGGAGGACAATATTAGTCGTATTTCAGCTCTGATGCCATGATAGAGTTTTTGAAAGAAATGTATGTGATTCTGATTTATGTAGCAGAGCAATATAAGTAAGTTGGTATATATACAAACGGCTAGGCTTAACAGAATTCATATGGACAAAATATCAAGCAAACCATGGTGAATGCAGAATATATATGAGATAGTTATAAACAGACTCAGAGAAAAATAAAGACAAAACCTGCAACCTGAACAGCTTATAAACCTCAGTAGTACTACTGCAACAGATGAATTAATGAACTTCTTGATCGCGAGAAGTGCGTGTAGCCTCAAACTGGCCTGGAACAATGTGTTATTGTGCAAAGCATATTTGTAGACTTGTTTTTCTCTGTGTTTACTTTTAATTAATTGAATAGTTCGTCGACTTCTTCTTTGCTAGAGATTAGAATAATTGGTCAATTAGAATACTATTGACGAATGCATGCACCATGATGTGAAAATTGAATAATTGGGCGGTTTATGCTCGCCAACCAACTTTCACCCACAGGCCAAACTCTTTTTTTTCTTTTTCCTTTTTGGACACAAAATGAGATAAAAAAAATTTAATACACCATACTATTATCTCACTTTCGGAGATTCGATCGGCCAATGGCACACACGTACATGTTGCAGATTCTTGCGGTCGTCATTGGCTTCTTCATGCAGCAACAAGAGTGGAATGAGATCACATTGAAAAAATTACCAAAATGGGTACTCCAATTAGTATTTGTCAGATTATGAAAAGGATAAAGAGGATTGATCTTCTTCTCCTTCAAAGCTCAGCAGTGGAATAATACAAAGAAAAAGAAAGGACAATCACAAAAACTTGATCGGAATTAAAGTTGTAGATAGTTGTGTTTATAATATTTATGTTGATCGTGCATTTTTTAATCTGACTGAATCAATATGACACATGCATGTCCTATATATTCTTATTAGTTCTGAGATGGAGTATAATGTGACACATTTCCTATTAAAAGGAAAAACAAAATGATAAACACGTACACATCCAAGTATGACCCTAAGTCTGGTTTGGAAAGAAAGATACTTCTATTTCATCTCTTCTTATCTCAATATCCAAACACCATAAAAACAAATGTTTTTCAATTTCAGATCTTCAACTTTTATATCTGATCATTATCTAATTATTACAACTTTTTCAAACAAAGCACAAAGAATAATTTAACATTTTCGACTCTCAAAATAAAAATAATATTAAAAAATAATATTTTTATTTTATAATATTTTTATTCAACTTTTTCCCTCTTATTTTTCAACACTTATAAAATCTTGTAAAACCTTGTAAAAATTAATATTCTAATAATATTTTAACAAGCATATATTGTAAAATCTTCTTTTAGTTTCATTTAGAAGAACCACATCCATTTTTACTAAAATCTATAAGAGTCTACGGCTCTACAGATCAATTTGATATCAGCCCTATATTTTAAAAGAGAGTAGAGTATTGATTCACACAACATATTTTCACAATATATTTTACAACAATGTTGTCGGATGAAAGTATTTTTGTAAAGTAATGTTATTTTTATAAAAGAATTTATAAAATTATCCTTTATTTAACAAATTGTTGTGAAATATGTTGTAAAAAATATTGTGTATAAATTATTTTTCCTTTTAAAATTAATATTATTATTAGAATAATACTAGATACAATCTTAAAATGTACAAATCTCGCACAATTTCTTTCAAAGAGAGAGAGAAAGAGAGAGATTCACGATGAAAATGTTTGATTTTTTGACTCCATGGAACAAAGATTTTCCGTCCAGCTTGTTACCAATATCCCTGCGTGTATTTGAGCAATTCTCGTGCAAGGAAAGCCAAAATGAATTGTTGGCTTCACAACCGCCTAATTCACATGGTTTGATTACATAAAATTAAACTATCTCATCTTAATTATTACAATTTTTTAAACTTTCACATCAAATATATAAATAATTTAATTTTTTCAAATCTCAAAATAAAAATAATAATAAAAATTAGATTATAACAATATTTTATTTAACGTTTAACAAAATATCTCATCTCATTTCATCTCATCTCCAACCTAACTAAACGAGATATAAATCAATATAAATCAATCACTTTTTTGCAGTCAAGTTGGATAGTTTTGAACACTTTTAAAACCAACTTCCCAATGTTTCCACGAGCAAATTCAAACTTTGAAAGGTGTGTAATTTTAAAAATGAGAGAGATATAAAAAATCCTATCTCAGCCTCATCGATTTGTCGTTCTCTGTCGGTGCTATAATGCGATCCATGCGTAGTGGCTTATTTTGTCATTTACTTAAAATGTGTTCACAAAGATGATCTCGAGTTCTCTGAGGTATCCGATTCGTCCCGACTTTGGAGTTCTTTGTTTTTCTTTCACTAAGATCTGTTTGACCTTCTCTCGCGTTTTTCTTTGACTTGTTCAATCTGGATTTGATAGTCTTGGATGCAAACCCAAACATAACAAAAATAATGTAGTAGCGGAGCACGAACCTCAACACATTCCTTAAATCTAGCTAAGACTTTTGAGGATAGAGAAGTAAAAAAAAAATATTTTTTTTTATAGAAAGTGGGCCCGGTTACGTGTAGATTTCCCAGCCGGTTATGTATAGCATGTATGATGAGGGAAAGGTATTCATTCCCCCCAACAGAGACCCTCTTACGTACACCCAATTCAATGCTTAGAAATGTAAATTATTAATAAACTGGCTTTTGGATCTCAGCCTCGTCGATTTATTAACTAGAAAGTCCTTTAAAATGTGTTCACAACTGATCATGTTATTGATCAGAATGTCAAGATCATCTAGAATGAAAACGACATTCTAATTTATTATGTTTCGTACAATTGGCACCGTTTTATTATTAAAATTCACAATGACCTTTTGGCACCGTTGCCTCCGGCGTGACAGGTGTGAATCGTATTAAATTGTAATTTAGCAAAAACGAGGTCGAATTCATATGGACTTGTGAAAACGTAGAAAATTTATCAAATATAGATTAAATAAATTTTAATCTAGTTTAGAAAAATAAATTTTCTAGAGTGAAATAAGACTAAACAATTAATTAATATAAGCAATAAGTAATTAATTTAATAAGTTAATGACAATAAAGAACTAAAATCAATTTTAAAGATGCAAATTAATCTTAAAAAATCAATAAAATATTAATGGAGAAGTAGCTAAGGTCTTGGAATCTGCCTCATTAACTCATAGAAACATATATTAATGATAATTGAATTTCCGAACGTCTACGTGATAATCTAGAAATGAATTTTCTCCTCATACAGGAAAATATCATTGTTGAAACATTTTATTTTTAGAGGATATTTAAAGTATGTTCTACTTTGCTTAAAAGGATATAAAATTAAATTATCACATGTATTTGTTAAAACAAATAACAAAAGATATTAGATTTTATTTTTAACAACTTATTAACCGAGCCCTCAATTGATTAAGAGTGGTACTCTAGATTATCACACATCCCCTCCCAAATCTTAGACAATAACTCCAGCCCCCAAGCTGTTGTCTTACTATCTACTAGAGGATCCCAGTTAACTTTAACAAAGTGATGGAGATGCAAAACGAGTCATTCACAATGCCACTAGGAGGGCTAGGCATGTCGAGATTAAGAGGGTTGCATTGGGTTGCATGCATGGCTCGGGTAGTGAGGTGATGGGCGTCCAAGACAAGTGCAACTAGAGGAGTCTCAAGTGTTGGTTGATTCCTTAATTTTAAGGATTGGATGACAAGATGACAAATCCCTTAACTTTAGGGAAGTGGGTGCCGGCCATATGCCCTTTAATTTAAGAATTTATTTATTATCATTTGTTTAAATTATCTCCAAGTTTATTTTATTTATTTTAGACATTTGATAAAATTGTCTCTTTAAACTTAGGAGTTTGATGTGTTTTGGGATTATGATTTCAAAAGAAGTTGTTAGAGGGAATAACGAATAATTGGATTTGGATTTTTGGTTTGTAATTCATATTATACTATTTTGAATGAATGAGAATCTTCTCTTCCAACTTTCGAAAATTGAGTGCTAGCTTGAGTTAGTCTTAATTTTCACCAACTAACCCATTTGGATCTTTGTGTTGCCTTGAGGTAATCCCAGATTCAATCACCCAACACCTCACAAACACTTGTGTGAGAGTGAGGCTTCTATCATTAGTACTTTCATTGAAAAAGATCCAACCCAAAGAGAATAAGCCATGGCCAATTGACAACCAACACATAAGGAGCCGATTGAGAACATTGAAGCCACTTTGAAGGCACAACACACTGCTACCAATGAACAGCTTGGAAGATTAGAGGACGTGCTCTACCAATTGGTGGATCAAATGAGAAATGGAAAAAGGAGGCGCTATAGGAGAAGAGCCCATAATCCGGAGGGTTCCGTTGGATCTAGAAGAAGCCAACACGGAGAGAGGATAGATGACTCGGATTCATCTTCTCAAGACTCCTTAAACACTAATGAGGAATCTACCGGGAACAGTGAAAGAGAAGGAGGGAACCATGATGAGAGGAAAGGAGCACATAGGGGGGAAGTTCTCAAGTCAAAGATGGACTTTCCAAAGTTCAATGGTTATGACCCAAGCACGTGTGTTAGTAGAGCCGAGCAATACTGACCACAATCACATGGAGGGCCATGCAAAAGTATCTTGATGCATAAGGATGTGAGAGAAAGATCTAATAGTGAACATCCCCTTCTTAGAAGGGATTGAAAGATTTTTTTCTACACCTCCAAGCAGTGGTGGACCTACATACGCCACGGCCCTCCCAAAATTTTTTCAAAATTCTAAATTGCCCCTAAGTTTTATTTATTATTTCATGTATATAGAAATTGGCCCCCCCAAAATAATTTATAATTTCCTTATTGTTCCCATATGCTTTCTAAAATGTTGTAAAATTTCAATATACATAGAAATACTTCTCTCTAACTTTTTTCCTATAACCCCTATATTTTGTATAATTTCTATATATTATCTATTTTCAAGGATGTGGCCACACTACAATTAAATTAAAACTAGGATTAGGAGAAGAAATAAACTATTAACATTGACCCCCAAAGTCTTTTATTATACGATATTAAGTTTCTTAATATAGAATCTAAAATGAACATATTAGAAAAATCATTTAAAATTTATGATTTATACGAAAAATAGAAGAGATGATTTATCCTCTAAACTTCATTGAGTAAGGAAAAGTTTATTTAAAGTCTCAGTTGTAGTATTTTATGCTTAATGTGACACTAAAATAGATAGATTTTACATAAAATTTTATAAACTAGCTTAGAAATTAGAATGAAAGATGGCATTCTAAAAGATTACTTGATAGTTTATACGAAGAAAATAATTTCTAAATATTTTATATTTATAAAAATAATAATAGATGAATATTATTCTATGAAATATTGTTGTGAAAAATCTGAAATAGACATTAAGTTGTGTTTTAAAATTTTTAATTTTATATTATTTGACAAATTTGTAGAGAAATTAAGAACAAATAGAAGCAAAATTTTGACAATATGGTGACACTCCCGTGAAGGTATTTGTTCCATAAGTTGGTGATGAACAAAGGGAATTAAGTAAATTCATTTGTGCACCAATGGTCTCTATCTATAGGCCAACATGCACAGGTTGGCAAAATGGCACAACCGTTGGTAAACCAATCGTAATCCAAAAGTCACAACCATTGAGACTTAATCCAAAGGGAATTAAGTCAAAAGGTTGTATCTCTTGACACTTTGTTAAACATCATCCCTGATGGGAACCATCACCATGTTAGAAGGTGTCATTCCAAGGGGTACACCGTTTGGTGATCACACCCCTTAGAATAGCATCTCCCACTTGATCATACAAAACGCCAACTCTCCAGTTGAGTATTTTACTTTGGTACCAATATGAGCTTTCCACTACTCTACTCTCATCTACATACTCTTGCAGATCGGCATCAGAGCATGACAAGCCTCTACGTGCACACTTTTTTGTCATTACCTTATCTGACCGCACCCTTTACCATATGTGCTCCCACTGATCACATATTAGAGGTGACTTCATTTCACTAAAAAAATATATATATTTATATATATTTAGTGAACTGCATCAATTCTCTGTGACTGGATCAATAATCCATATCCCATGATTGGATTAACTATCCATATCTCTGTCACAATTGACGACTTCAGCTAAATACATAACACATGTATCGACCTGCGTTGAATTTTCATTAAGTACTTCCTCTAGAAGCTATTCCTGAGGCCTTCCCTAATTACCTTATCAACGATTTTGCAAATGCTTAACCGTTTAGTTAGGTAATCAAATCACATTTCACGAAAACTTTAGTGAACGACATTGAATTTTCGTTAAGTACTTACTCACCTGAGTCTTTCCTTAATCACCTTATTAGCGACTTTGCCATGATCAACATTTTACTTGGTTAATCAACATGTACTGAAATTTCGTCAAGTTCTTACCCTAAGGCTATTACTGAGATTTTCCCTGATCACCTTATCAGTGACTTTACAAATGACCAAAATTTTTATTTGGATATCACCATAACTCCAATTTTCTAGGCGTCCCAAGAACTTCCTGAGTTATGCATGTCGACCATGAGATTGCTTCACCTAAGTTTCTCTCAATTCCATTCTAGTCACATGTTCTCTGAATTTCTCCAGAGATATGCCTTTGGTCATCGGATCTGCTACCATCTCGGTCAAGGAAATAAAATTAACCTTGACCTTACCTCTTTCCACTATATCTAAAATATAGTGATAATGCACATCAATGTGTTTTCCCTAGAAACTCTATGTTCCACTTTTTATTAATAAAATGGCAAACTGATTATTACAAAACACATTAATTGGTTGTGTAGATGTATCCAAATTCAAGTTTTCAACAAAGCGTTTTATCCACACTATTACTCACTGTAGTACTACAAGTAATATACTCTGCTTCTATAGTAGACTTAGCAACACAGTCATATTTCTTACTTAACCAAGAAACTGCTGTTCCACCAAATAGAAATATATATCCAGATATAAATTTTCTATCATCTACATCACTTCCAAAATCAGCATCACTATAGCCAATTAATTCTAAATCATTGTTTCCAAAGTACAATTTTAAATTTTTGGTACATTGTAAATATCTTAATATACGCTTCACTGCTTGCCAATGTTCTTTACCTGGATTGGATTGAAATCTGCTTACCAATCCTACTGCATGACAAATATCAGGTCTGGTACTTGTCATTGCATACATGAGACTTCCCACAACTTGAGCATATGGAACTTTAAACATTTCACTTATTTCCTCTTCATCTTTTGGGCACATACTTTTATTTAAAGTATGAGCTTTGCAAACAGGCGTACTTAAAGATTTATAATTTTCCATACCAAATCTTTTAAGTACTTTTTCTAGATATTTTTCTTGATCTAAATACAATAGATTTGAATTTCTATATCAAGAAATTCTTATACCAAGAACATAAGCAGCTTCACCCATGTCTTTCATTTCAAATTTAAATTTCAAAAATTTTTTTGTTTCATCCATCATATTTAGATAATTACTTGCCAGTAATATATCATCAATATACAATGATGATAATGTTAATTTATTATCATTTTTCCATATGTATACACAATGATCTAGTGGCCTCATTTCATATCCCATTTCTAAAATGGCTTGGTGAAATTTCAAGTACCACTGTCTTGAAGATTGCTTAAGTCCATACAATGACTTCCTCAACCTATAGACTTTTTCTTCATGTCCATTAATTTGGAATCCTTCTAGTTGAATCATAAAGATATCCTCTTTTAATTCACCGTTGAGAAAAGCTGTTTTTATATCTAACTGATGTAATTCCAAATTCATCCTAGCAACGATAGAGATGATGATCCTTACGGATGTGAACTTCGCCACAGGCGAATACGTATCCACAAAATCTACTCCTGGTTGTTGAGTATATCCCTTGGCCACTAACATTGCTTTATACTTTTCCAAACTACCATCAATTTTAAATTTTCTTCTGAGAACCCATTTACAACCAATAGCTTTTCTATCTTTTGGAAGATCTGTTAACTTACAAACATTATTTTTGTTTATTGATTCTATTTCATCTTTCATGGCTTCAAGCCATTTATCTGAATCAATGCTATTGATTGCCTCAGAAATATTTTCAGGATCATTATCTAAATTTTTCAAACTGGTATTTAGTGCATAATGATCTTGAAATAATATTGATGGTCTTCTGGATCTTTTACTCCCACTGTCTCCAACATCAATACCTGAAGATTGATTTCATATGACTTTCTTTTATTATTATTATTCTGTATTTGAATAATATTAGAATTTTCATTGTCAGACTCTATGGAGATCTATTGATTCTCTAAATCATTTAATAAATCTATCTGATCAACATGAGTAATAAGGTTTGTATTTTTCAAGAAAACAGCATCTTTACTTTCTATCAATTCTTTTTCAGAATGATAAAATCTATAGCCACTTCCATTTTCTACATATCTAATAAACCTGCATTCCCAGATTTTACTTTTTAATTTATCCCTTAGTAGCCTTGGGATAAGTACTTCTGCCTTACAACCCCACACTTTGAGCTTGCTTAAGTCTGGTTTATGTCCTGTCCATAATTTGTAAGGTATAAGAGGTTTTGTTTTGTTTTCAACTCTATTTAATATATACATAGCAGTCGATAATGCTTCACCCCAAAAATGTATTGGTAGATCAGCATATGCCATCATCGATCGCACCATATCCAATAGAGTTCTATTTCTCCTTTTGCAATGCCATTCTGTTGAGGTTTATATGGCATAGTATAAATGTGTCTTATACTATTCAATTTACAGAAATTATCCAAAGTTTCAAATTCTCCTCCTCTATCACTATTCAAACTTTTAATGGGCATACCCAACTGGGTTTCTACTTCTAATTTAAATTTTTAAAATTTTTCAATTGCTTCAGATTTATGCTTGAGTAAGTAGATATGCCCATATCTTGAATAATCATCAATGAAAGTAATAAATTACTCTATTCCTCTATGGGTTTTTGTTTTAAAATGTCCACAAACATCAGAATGTATAATTTCTAGTAAATCCGTGGATTTCCAACTTTTTGAAAAAGATTTACTACTCTTTTTTTTTTTTTGATACATAGTTTACATATATCAAAATTATTTGAGTTTAATTGTGGTATTAATCCACTTTTACACATTCTGATCATCTTATTTTTATTTATATGGCCCAATCTTAAATGCCATAAATATGCACAATTTGTAGACACATTCAAATAATCAGGAATAGGTACTTTATTAATATCAACATTTAGTACATACATATCGTGATCTTTCACGCCTTTTACTGACACATTACCCTTACTTATTACTATGATTCTAGACTTAAAGTCAATTGTGTAGCCTTTCTTATCTAGTACAGGCATTGATACTAAATTTCTATGAATACTAGGTACATATAAAACATCACCAAGTAAAATGACTGAACCATTCACTTTAAATTTACATGTACCTTGCCCCAAGACATCGCAGTATGTATTGTTTCCCATATATACTCTGTGCTCTCCTGTTTGTTTATCTTCAAGTTTGACAAACATCTCTTTGTTCCTGCATATATGTCTTGTTGCTGCAGAGTCAACCCACCATGAATCTGACGCTGGTTCCACTAGCATTACTTCTGAAACTGTCATCACAATTTCCTTGAATTCTTATGCTTTTCCTTTATTAGGACATTGTGATTTGTAATGCCCATTCTTTCCACACTTAAAACAGTTTTCAGAAAATGGTTTATTCTGTTTCCTTTTTAACCATTTTTTTTTTCTTAAACTGTTTTGGCTTCATCTTGTTCTGTGAAGAATGGTTGTCCTAAACCATCAATAAATTAGATGACTCACTATTTTTATTCCTTCTCTTCATTATTTCTCCTTCAAGTACTAAAAATACTAGAAGCGATATCATCGTTACTTCATTTCCACTGTGTGTTAAAGAAGTAACACTGTGATTCCAAGATGAAGGAAGACTATTTAATATAGTTGTAACTTGCATTTTATCAGAGAATGAATGACCAGTATCATGTAATTCTTTTGCAATTAACTCCATTTGAAGTACATGATTGCCAATATCATCATTCTCTTTCATACAAGTCCGGTTATATTTATTCAATAATAATTGTATATAAGTATCCGACCTTAAACCATACTTCGCTTCAACTGCATTCATAATTTCTTTAGCAGTTTGATAGTCTTCAAATAAAGGAATAATTTGATCATTCATACAATGCAAAATTAAAACTTTTGCCCATGCATTGTGTTTTTTTCCATTTATCTTTATTTGAAATGCTGCTCACACTTTCACTTGTACCATCTTCTACAATTTCTTCCCAAGGCTTTGGTGTTGTTAATGTATATAAGGTCTTTTCATGGGTTAGAAGAAAAGTTATATGCCTTTTCCAGGCCCGAGAATTTTTACCATTCAGTTTTTCTATCCCCGAGGATCAATAGTTTTCTTCAGTGCCATGAATAATAAACCTTAAAAAATTAATCAACAAGAAGAATGTAGAAATAATAAAATGTGTACTATTTAAATATAATAGTTCAACTGTAAAAAAATTAAAACTATTACAAACTTAATAGTAATAATAACCCTTGGATTTAATCCAAGGTGGCAGCTTAGAAATTCTCCTATTATATTTTAAATAAGGAGAATAATGAAAGTGATGTCCCGATCAAGGATACCCACGACCTTTCCTTGATGTTTCACATTTTTCAAAGAATTTCTGACGATAATTTTGACCAAGAGGTGCTCGGTAATGTTTTGGCTTGAAATTTGGAGCAAAACGACTTTTGAACGGACCAAATCGGGCTTGAAATGATCTCGAACGGCTCGATTGAACAAATCTATCATGAACCAGTTCAGGAAACCAAGTAGACCGGTTCAGCTGGTTCAAACCGGGTTCAGGAGAAAATCGGCTGTCAGCGGCTCGGTCAACGGCTCGGTCAATGCCTTGGTCAGTGGCTCGGCTTGGAGAACGACTTGAATCTCGACTCACAAAACAGCTTAATGGCTCGGCTAGTTCAACGGCTCCGTTCTCGGCTCGGCTTAATAAACGGCTTGAATCTCGGCTCAGAAATGTCTTGGTGGCTTGGCTCAGCTCGGCTCGATGGCTCGACTCGAAATTGCCTTTTTCAGTATGGGGCAAAACGACAATGTCGTTTTTGCCCTTATTATCCTCTATGGGCTGAATGACTATGCCATTTAGTAAGGATATATTTAAAAATGTATTTCCGTTGGACAAAACAGTACCGTTTCGTCTACTTTCTTCTTCTTCGCGCTGCACTTCTTCCGAAACAGAAAAACTAGGATCCTCACTTTCGTCCAGCAAATTGGTCACCGACTTTGAGGATTCCAAAGTGCTCCCGAGATCTACGAAGTCCGGCAGCAATGATGAATTTCGACAATCCCCCGAAACAGTAACAGTGGGTGATAAAAAAAATTAGAAAATGCACTATTTCTTTGTGTAAAAATATTCCAATAATTTTCTTCAAAATAATAACAACTTACAAGATTTTGAAGATTCCCAGTGTACACTAATCCTCCCACCATGATTTGAAAAAGTTTCTCTTTCGGATTTTCAAGCAAACGAAGATGATTATAATATGCAAGTGTGGTTGCCAAACCAAGCACTTGCCTATTTATCATCTTCACAATGCGCGAAAAAATTTCCTTTGACGTAACCTAGCTCTGATACCACTATAGAGAAATTAAGAACAAATAGAAGTGAAATTGTGGCAATATGGTGACACTCCCATGAGGGTATTTGTCCCACAAGTTGATGATGAATAAAGGGAATTAAGTAAATTCATTTGTGCACCAATGGTCTCTATTTATAGGCCAACATGCACCGGTTGGTAAAAGGGCACAACTATTGGTAAACTAATGGTAATCCAAAAGTCACAACTATTGAGAAGTGATACAACCTTTTGACTAGAAGGTTGTGTCTCTTAATACTTTGTTAAACATCATCCCTTATGGGAACCATCACCATATTAGAAGGTGTCATTTTAAGGGATACACCGTTTGATGATCACATCCCTTAAAATAATAAAATTATCAAAATTTAATTTTTAATTTTATATGTGATTATAATTTTGTAATATATTTTCATTTTAAATAGAGAAAAAAGAAAAATTGATGTTCCGCCACTGCCTCCGAGACAAAGTTAATGGAGTACAAAAGATTGAAAATTCTTTAAAGGCATCAGACCTCTCAATCATGAGCTGCTCTGAATAACCTAACATTCCTCTGAGAGAGCCTTTGATATTTCCAATATGTCAGCGACTAATGCATCTTGCACACGTGAATGCATTGAATATCTAGGAAAGCCTCATGGGCCATACCTCCACATCGTCCAATCATAATTTGATTTTAGAACCGTCACCCACCACAATTCTAGTATGGCTACAGAAACCCGCAACCTCTTTAGATGTTTTTGTACAACCCCACCCCCATGGGGCCCATTAGCTTCATTAAGACACCATTTTTCCCAAGAACAACCAAATTTTGAATTCTCATCAATCACTTCTCAGAAAGCCTTCCTTCCATGTTGGTAGTGCCAAACCATTTTCCCTTAAGAGNTTCTTTGTAATAGAAGGAACATGAAGTAATTTAGAGAGAAGAAAGTTGCCAGAGGGTGAATGAAGCTGCGCAGAACCCATATGCTGAATCGGCAAGGAAGATCCATCTCCAATGCTTACTTGGTCAGGGCCCTGGTATGATAGAGAATCCACATTAAGGTTGCTAAAATCAGAGGTAAAGTGATGAGTAGCAGCCGTATCAGGGAACCACGAGTTATAGTGCGGTGAAGAGGAGGTTGTACTGGTGAGATTAGCAGAAAAAGAAGAAGGTGGGGCATTTTGATAGCTGTGATCAAAACGGTGGTAACAGCTCATAGCTGTGTGCCCTGGCTTGCGACACACCTGACAGGTGGGACGAGTATCAGGTTGTTGTGGAGAAAAGGCAGATTGAAAACGACCTCCCCCACGACGACCACGGTATCCCCGAGACCCCCTACCACGTTGTGAAGGAGGACGAGGACCAGAGTGGTTGGTAGTGGTGATATTGGCAGAGATAGCTGAGCCACCAAGTATAGTGTGGGTCTGATGAGCGAGTCTTGACTCGTGATTGAGGAGAAAACTGTAGATTTGGTTATGAGACAGGGGTTCGGCACGGGTAGTGAGGGATGTAACCAACGCATCATAGTCTGTGCCTAACCCAGCAAGGAGATACACCGTAAACTGAGCAGAGGTTATAGGTTGACCCGCAGCTGATAAAGAGGTAGCCAGATTTCTGGCTTTTTGATAATATGTAGTAATCGACTCAGAACCTTTTTTTAAGGTTGCTAACTGATACTGCGTCTGCATTAGATGTGCAGATGATTGAGCAGCATACAAGGCATGCAAGGTTGACCAAACCTGGTGTGCGGTAGAGCACTCCATGACTTGGGCTAGAACCTCATCAGACAGAGACGAGTTTAGAGCAGAGAGTATACGTTGATCAAGTAGTTCCCACTGCTCATACTCGGGATTGGGATGAAGATTAGTCATGCGAGGAGGCACTGGAGAGCAGCCTTCCACATGACTAAAAAATTGATTTCCCTTGAGAAAGGGTACCATCTGTGTTTTCCATAGAAGAAAGTTATCGATGGTAAGTTTGACTGTAACAAAATGATTTGCCGAGTTTAGTGGGGAGGGATTGATTATGGAGGATGGGTTCTGGGTTGTGGAGGAAGGGGATGACTCAGGAGTAGCCATTGGCTTTGAATGTAAGAGACGTGAGTCTTAGAGAGCTCTTGATACCATATTGACATTAATGCTCAGTATGCATATCAAATACTCGAAAGAATGACTGAATAACCTCACATATCATTTCATAGTCTGTTTTCCTTACATGCCTTGTGGACAAGATATACTGTTATATATATAGGCAGTATTTCCAACTAACTAACTTTTACAAATCTTGGATTTATTGACACCTGTCCTACTAAGAATGAATTTTGATTGCTGGAAGATTCCTTGCTCCTCTGCTGTGTGTTATTCTTCTCTGCTGTGCATGACTGGTGCTGTACAGAACTGCTTGTTGCTAAAACGTTCGTTTTGGTGTTTTCCTCAACAATTCCTGATGTCTTTCGTCTGAGTTTTTAATGATTATCTGGTTCAAGTTCAGTAGTTTAGTGGTCTTGCGAAGTGGTTTTCAAATGGGATCATGCTGGAAGCTACTTGTTGGCAAAAAAATATTTGAATTTAAGCATGAAAATGATCTGTGGTGGAGAATTACGGAGAGTAGTCGTCGGGTTGTCAAGTTTATTTCCATTGATAATGCAATGATGGATTGGTTGGCTTCAGTGGTGCGGGCGTGTGGAACTTCAGGGGGTTCTTCTGAGTTTTTCAGAACTCGCGGGAAAGGGAATCAAGTCTTGGTAGTGCAGAGGAATCAGAACAGTTTTGGTCGATTTTTGACGGTTTCTATGTTTGGGCATGATAAGAGGCGTGGGTCAATAGTTGTGCCAGAAGGATCGAAGGCAGAGGGCTGGAGGCCATTTGGAGTAACGTTGAAGGAAGTAATTTCGTCTTCCTCTACTTTGGGCGACAAAAATAGAGCTCATGAAAAACCTGGTTCCTCTACTATGGTGTCTATTGGGCGGAAGAAGTGGAACAAGAAACTAGGAAGTTTTTGGGAATGTAGCGCAGTAGAAAAAAATCTGTGGGAGGAGCTACAAGCTTTGGAGGTTGAGGGGGAAAGTGAGGAGTCTTTGTTAAGAAAGAAAGAAGTGGTGTTCGAACTTGAGAGGGTACTTTTGATTGAAGAAATTATTTGGAGGCACAAATCGAGAGTTCTATGGCTTAAAGACGTGGAAAAGTGCACTACTTTTTCATAAAATGGCTAACTCTCATAGGCACAACAATGCTATTGGGATATAATGCTAATAATAATGTGCACTCTACACGTGATGAGATTCAAGATCATGTTGTGCAGTTTTATAGTACTCTCATAACTGAGACGGCAAATTGGAGACCTAAAATTGATGGCTTGAATTTTGAGGTTGTGGAATCTTTTACAGCAAGCTGGCTAGAGAGGCCGTTTGAAGAGCTTGAGGTGCATCAGGTAGTATGCGAGATGAGAAGAGACAAAGCTTCTGGACCGAATGAGTTTTCTATGGCTTTTTTTCAAGATTGTTGGGAGATTGTGCGAGAGGAGGTGATGCTAGTGTTACAAGAATTTTATGATTATCAAAAGTTTGAGAAGTTGATGAATGCCACATTTATCGCTCTAATCCCTAAGAGAATGGGTGCTTCAAAGTTGAAGGATTTCCATGCCATTAGTTTGGTACGTGGAATTTATAAGGATAGTCATACTTCCCAAGAGGTGGTAAAACCTACTGCCTAAGTAAGTATAGTTTTCGAGAGAAAGGATAGGATAATGCTAAGGATAAGTTGGTCTTGCTGAATCTAGTGATCAAATGAGGGATGAGGGAGATAAAGAGGAGGTGTGGAAAATGAAGATGAGGAGTGGGAGGGTAGAAGGCAGGGGATTGATCCCTCAAGGTAGTCAATAAGATTTTGACCGGTTGGGTGGCCAAAAAGAAATAAACTAGTTGAATCGGATTGGACCAGACAGAACCGAATTGATGGATTCGATCCGATTTGTAAGTGGTCCGGTACGATACCAATTCTTAATAATTGAAACCAGTCCTAAACAGGTGCAGTACTGGTTTTCATATTTTGAAAATCGATTTAAACCGAACCGAACCGGTATATATATTTATAATTTTTTATTTTATATATAAATTTTATATTATATTATACATATATATTATATACTAAATTGCTAATTAATATAATATAAAATTCTTATTTTATTATTCAAGTCTATTAATTTTATAATTTTTAATTAACATTTGATATAATACATAAATTTTAATCTTATAATATAAAATTAATGTAACATAAAATTTTAATCTTAAACATAAACAGTACTATTAAGTTAACAAGGATAAATACATTTTTGGCATAATATGTAAATATATATATTCTTTTTGTAAATACATTTTTACACATTTGATCATGTGTTAATTATTATAAAATAATTTACATATACTATAATATAAATAGACTAATAGTTTAGTATATGTAAACATCATATTATTAATAACATAGATAATCCGTAAAATCAGACCGGACCAGATCGGATCGAAATCAAAAAAGTCAAAAATTCTGGTTTCAGTAGTGAATTGTTCTGGTAGTAGTTCTTAAATTTTCAAATGAATGTATACTGATTCGGTTCTAAAAAATGTACAAAACAAGATGGAAGAAGATAGATTAATTGCACTCCTATGCATGGTAGTGGGCTTGGTGCTGCACGATGTTTGGCATCAGGTGGAAGCGGAAGCCATGCATGGATAGCTGGCCATGGGCTGATCACGTGTGTGTTGCCGAGTTGTCCATTTTTCATTTTCCTGCTTTGTTGCCATACATGGGAGGCGACGTGAAAGAGTGGATAGTTGGCCCAAGTGCGATGGTTCAAGGCTGGGTGGTTGGCGGCTACTTGAACTCTTTTGGTGGGGGGTTTCAAATGGTGCAACTTGGAGGCTTGCTGACAGGGTGTTGGACGTACTCCATTGTCGTCGTCGTGGACGAGGGCGTTGTGGCTTGTAGCTAGGAGGGAGGCTTGTTGTGGATGAACGTGGAGGCTGGCGGCTTTCATGGAAACGTAAATTTTTGTGGAGAAAAGTGTGCATAGTGCGACAGCCCCAGTATTTCTTGAGGTATACGTGCACGAGGAACTTTATAAACATGTGTGGTCATCTTGTGTGTGTCGGTCAGGTCTAAAATGTTGGGTGATCAGGCTGGGCCTGTACTTGGGTTTTGGGTCTATGGTTTGTCTTTATACACACATAAATGAGTTAGGTCTCTTTTTATGGGTTTGGCCCGTGGGTCAGGGTTTTCTTGGATCTTTTTGTTGACTTTTAAGAGCCCCTTGGGGCTTAACAAAATGGGTTGGCCATTTAATGGGCCTAACCAAATTCTTGGACTTTCCTAGATTTTTCTAGGCCCAGTCACTTAATAATTTTTAATGGGCCGATTTTGCATACAAAATAATCTCATCTTGTCTGATAAATACATATGGGCTTTAAATAATTCCTTAAGCCTAATCTATTAATTATATAAAAGCCGAGCTTGAATTGCTGACTTGGCCTTCTCTCCACAATATTCGGCTACCATTAAATCTCACCCAATCATGAAAACCTCACTCATATAAAGCAGTTACAATTAAAACCTCATGTAAAGCGGTTTCTCCAAACTGCATTCCAATCTGACCTTTTATTCATGTAAGGTGCGTTTCTGGGATAAATAAATAAATTGTTATGACTTTGAGGCAGTGTTTTCATAAATAATTACAAAACAGGAATAATAATTTTACTTCATGCGTTGGCTTTCATCCCGTATTTCTCGAAGTTGAAGAACTGTGAGGAAAAAAATTGAGGAGAGAAATAAAGAACAGGGATGTGAATGGTTTAGTAAGATCCTGACATTCAAAATGAAAGGCTTACTTTTAAGAATCTGGGAGCCGTGTGAAGGAAAATCTAAAAGACCAAACTTTCGCAGACGAAGTTGTTGAAAGTTTGAAGCGTAATGTTTTTAGAAGAAAACAATGTGATTTATAAGAGCATTAAAAATAAACATCCTGATCACTCCAAGCAATATGCTGCCGCGCAATTTATCTTCAAGTCAGAAATTAGCAGAGAACTTTGGTTTTGTATTTTTATTTGATTTGGCATTGGTTTAAGAATAAGAGCAAAGAACATGATGCGAGCCGATAAATTAGGCTTCCAAATTGTAGTTTAGCAATGATCTGTATTTTTTAATGCAGGAAACATTATCTATCTGTTCAACAATTATGGTCATGGTCTGTAGTCAATCACTCTTGGGTTTATTTTTATAGGTAATCCAATCGAACTCCTTTCAGATGATGCCATTCAACTGACTTTCCAAAGATTTCGTAAAACCCGAGTTTCTCATGGGAAAAAGGTTGGGTTCCCCAGAAGAATAATGTCCGTTGCGACATGGAAGGCCCCTGTTTCCTACACCAAAAATAGAGCCAATTATGTGCTCTCAGCCGCGATACTTTCCCGCACTTCACCACCCTCATGCACTTTACTGGCAACAAAGGACTCCATCGTTGACATGCAATGTCGAAGCAAACGAGGCTGCCATCAACTTCAACCCGAATGGACAAGCCCACCGTGTAGCCTCCCAGCCACTACCACGGATGAGCCAAGCCTGAAATAGAACCCAGCACTAGCAGCCCACGCTGCTATAGGAGCCACCCAACAAGCCACAACCACCACCCTTGCCCCTTCACAGTACCCTACACGTCCGAAAACAGCACCCTTAACCTCACGAAGGGCCCTTATTTCCTGCACCAAAAACAGAGCAAGTTATGTGCTCTCAGCCCCGATACTTCCCGTACTTCACCACCCTCATGCACTTCACCGGCAACAAAGGACACCGGAAAGCAAGACTTAACGGTTGGACTGCAACCCCCACCGTATTAATCAGTGACTTGGCATTTAGACCGCATTAATTGGTAGTTCACCCACTCCCAAACGTCAACCATAACGACAGTAAACGTCAACCGTATATCGTTTCCGTGAATAATTGTGTTGATATCTTTGCAACGTTTTGGCAGAAACTTGAAGCATCGCAACGAAATTTAGACCAAAACTCAAAGCATCGCAACATTTCATTCTTTGCAACGTTTCATGCTTCACTAATATAAAATTGACCCAATATCTGGCTTTTCAACCAACCCACAGCAAAACTATCCGGAAGCCATGCCGACAAAATTCGCTTGGTCATCACTTCTTTCTTGCCGTTCAAACAAGCCGCCAGAACTTGCATTCCATCCAGTCCTCAAAATACAGTCCCTATTTCTAAAAATCAAAATACAGTACTCAGAACTCAAAAGGCATCGAATGTGAGTTTTCCCTTCCTCCACAATGGGCGTTGGCCCTATCTATCTACTCTGTCAATCTTTCATCTACGATAGTGATTTAATTTGCAGGATTTGCTCCTACTTCGCCATCAAACATCACAAGGAGAGTGAAGACCATTCGAGCAACCCAAAAAGTTCCAACCCAGTCGCCACCATCGCACTCCAACCTTCTCTCGATAAGATCACACCGATTCCTCTCTTTTTTCTCCACCATTCTTGAGCCTAACGAACCCTAAATTATTTTCTACTACAAAAAAGCCTTCGCCGTGGTAGCCTCAGTCCAGCCACCAGTTTTGTCGCATTCTCTCCTTCCTTTCGGTGAGTCTATTGCATGGCTTTTCACTCAAGTGAATCTATTTTTCGCTCTAGGCACCGAACCCTTTTTGCTTCCGGTGCATTGGAAAGCAGTCTGGATAGACTTACGATGGATTTATAACACTATTTATATGCTATCCATGCGATTTTGTTTTTCAATCCCATGATTTCTTTCCAAAAAAAACACATGGCATGATTTCTGGTCGTTTCGCCACTGTCTCAATTTTCATTATTTTGTATTTGTCAAGCATATAGATTATGGAGGCTCACATGTAAAAAACAAACCAATAAAGTCTCATGCATTTAATTAGAAAAAACATATCCAACTAGATCAGGATGAAAATTAATAGTTTGTGATAGTTTTAATAGTTTTAAGTTTGTGACTATTTCTATTCTTCAATAAAATTAAAATGGAAAATACTAGACTAGCACGTTGTACAAGACGAATTATTATAAATGAGATAAGAAGTGGAGGAACAATGCGTCGTGATGGTGAATAAAGTAGTGACAATATAAGTGATGACATAGTTGTGCAGCGTAGAAGACGAACGATAATGGATGATATAGGAAGTGCAGCAAGAATGTTTATCAATGGTGAATGAAGTAGAGATAGTATAACAGACGAATATCTAAATATATATCTATAAAATTCAGCATAAATAACGGTTCGTGCATTGTTCAGGTTATAGACTCGTACTAATTTAAATATGGATCCACTAACTCCATAAAAATTAAATAGGCTTTAACTAATTATTGGACCTAATAGAAATCATTAACTCACCATAAAAAAAAACTTTTGGGCCCATGGCCTATTTAAAATTACTCATAAACCACAATTGGATTTCTCAAAACATTGGCACATTAATATCGTCCAAAAAGTATTCTCTATGCCTCAAAGGGTCCTAAAATAAAATTTTGTGCCTATGGGTCCAACTAAAAGTTCTTGGCCAACCTTAATAAATTCATTCAAGGTAAAAAAGTAATGTTAGATACAAATCCAGGGCAACCCCCTTCCAATCCTAAGATTTAGTAACTTTTTATTCATCAGGATATAAACATAAAAATGAAGCCGAATGACTAATTGGTATTACATCTTTGAAGATTTTTTGCTCATAAGGTACTTACTTATGGAACTATCCTGCAATGTAATATATCATTACGAGAAAAAATAAATAAAAAGAAAAAAAGCATTTATGACGAGTTATTTGCGATGGAAATGATTATTTGTGACAAAAATAGACTCATTTTGACAAAAAATAACCAATAATAAATAAACAATTTTCTTGTAGTGTATGGAAGGGAGTGCTCGCTATATATATAAAGAGTACTACCATCATGATTCTTTGTATAGACTCATTCTTTGTGTTGTGCTTTTTGTGTTGTGTCTCCTATAATATATCAATACTACATACCTTGATGGAAGAGTACCAACACTACTCTAAATAGAAATGGAACGATCTCTGACCTAATATCACAATTAGTTTGTGTACTTCATCCTTATAAAGATGAATAGATTAAAATATTCCTTTCACATTTCAAATAAGCCTTTCTATTTATAACTTTTCCTGAGTACTACTGTTCTAAAACTTCTACACCCCAAACTGTTTATGTAGCATCATTTAATTTGAAATATAAAATTTAAAATTTAAATCTTACAAATCAAATCTTACCATTTGAGTAATGTAGATAACCAATTCTTTTCACATTTTCACTTTGTGTTCTAGATTTATATATATATATATATAGAATGACATTTATATAAGAATATCTTGACAACTAATTTTTATGGGCGCCAACTCTTGAAGAGGTATATAAAGGTCATGTATTGGACAACAATTGCGTCATTTTAGGATGGAGATACTCTGATGAAATTCCTGACCGTCATGATCATGAATGAACATGAATCTTTGATTATATTGGAAAGTAAAATGCTAAACACAACTAGCTAGGGAACCGCCGGGTAAACCCTACCTTCGTGTCATAGAAAAAATGGTGCCGTTATAGAAAATTTCCTTTCCCCCCATCCCTTTGATTCTACAATTTTCTCATTTTTCGTGTTCGAAGCGAAACGTTCCTCCCTCATATTTGTGTTTGAAGCTGAAGAAGGCCTCTGCCTCCCTTCGAATCCCTTTTCTTTGGCAGCTTTTTGGTTACTTGAGAAAGGGGTAGTGGCAATACTTGATCCACAGTCCTCTACTATAGCTCATATGATTTTTGAGATTGCTAATGATCTCCAAGTGCCTCTTGTTTCATTGCCATACTGGTGGATGATGATTATGGGAGCAATGGGATATCTGCTTTAGATGACGAACTTCACAAGAGGGTATTGAAGATTGCCTAGAAGTTTCCTTTGGCTATCCAAACACCAACTGTTCATGCAAAGAAATAGGAATAAAATAATCCATCTTGGTGATGATGGTCATTTGATTGTTTTTCTTTCGTAGAGTGTAAATTGGAATATGAAATAACTCCTTATTTGCATCGATTCTTTTTGAGAAATAAAATAATTATGATGTGAATTTTAAGGGCCAGAGTTACCTAATCAAATCACACATCAGTATGTTTTGTGGAATGCAACATTCCGGAATGCAAAGTCCACCATAGAAGATGAGCAAAAAAAGAAAAACATTATATTTTAATAGACTAACAAATATTTTATTGGCATAGCCCTTTAATCTGTGGTCTTCTTCGTGGCCATGACTGGGCTTGCCCGTGTTGTCTATCGTAGAGGACAAGCTTCTCAGACATGGTGTGGCCGGATCCAAGGTCGCCAATATTGAACTTGTTATTGAAGGTGTGGGCATCGCAGTTGTAGGTGAACTTGTTGCTGGTGGTCGAGTGCTTCTGGAGGCATTGGTGCACTATGGAATTGAAATTGCCACTGAAGCCTTTGGAGCTTTTGGAGGCAGTGGGCATAGTGAATGAAGAAGAAACAAAATGCATTAAATCCCAAAGTTTTAGCCAATTGCTTATCTTCTTCTTCTTATTTTCTTCGTAATTTTATTATTTATAGCCGGTTGTATCTAGCAAAATTCTTGAAACAATTGATATGCAAGGGTTTGTCTGGCGTCAAATTGATGGATAATATTTTGATGGACCATTTATGATGTTTTGGTCTATAGTTTTTATTACTGCATATACTTCCCTGTAGCAGACACACTTTTCTTATCTAGATTAATTTGCAATATAGAGTTATTTTCCTTGATTCCCTCCTATGTAATTTTCTTAATTAGCTGCTTAATTTGCTCCATCTTAAACTATATACTGCGAACATTTCTATGAATATGAGTATGAGGAATTTTTTCTGTAATCTCCATGTTTACTCTTAACATGGTATTAGAGCCCTAATCAATCATTGTTTTTCATTTTATCCCTATCTCTATGGCAAATCATACCAGCTCTACGTCTTCTCATAGCACTGGCCTAGATCCATCATCTCCGTATCTTCTCCATTTCTCATACCACCCAAGCACTATTCTTGTTTCCACTCCACTCACAAAAGACAATTTTTCCGACTTGGCAAAGAGCCAAGAAAATGGCCCTCAACACCAAAAATAAATTTGGCTTCATCGATGGAATCCTTGACACACCCACTGATCCAAAAGAGTTGTCATCATGGGCATGTTGCAACGATATGGTTCTTTCTTGATCCTCAACTCCATTGACAAATTCTTGCTTTCTAACATGATGTACTACAATAACTCCTGAGAAGTCTGGGTCAATCTTGAAAATCATTTTGCACAGAGCCACAACCCATTATTATTCAAGTTAAAACGTGATATTAGTATTTTACATCAAGGTACCATGTCCATTGATGCGTATAATAACACATCAAATCTTATTGTATTACTATATACTGCGGATGTTTATGTGAATATGAATATCAGAAATTTTTTCCACAATCTCCATGTTTACTCTAATCATGGTATAAGGGCCCTAATCAATCCTTGTTTTTCTATGACAAATCATACTAGCTCTACGTCTTCTCATGCCACTAGCCTAGATCCATCATCTCCTTATTTTCTCCATTTCTCTCACCACCTAGGCGTTATTCTTGTTTTCATTCCATTCACAGAAGACAATTTTCCTACCAATTCCTCTATAGAATAGACCGACTAGTCTTATGGGATAAACAACCTCCAATTATAGCAAGACATGTAGAGTATTTCATAAAAAGCAAAATAGACTCTTTTTTCATCTGATTACACTTCTAAATGGCCTTCACTCATGCACCTCATTGCCTCTAACGAAAGCTCTGTCATCTTCACTTTTCCTCCATCGAGTGAGACACAATTTCTTCTCTTTCCTCCATCATCGTGAGACACCAAACCCGTCGCCGCCGCCAAGCTCCGTCGCCCACCACTTGTCCTCTATCGCTCCATCGTCATCACCCCCCACTAAAGTTGTTCCTCCGTTGCCCCACCAAGCCGTCGCCCACCAAGCCACTCCTCGATGGTAAGGGCTGTAATTTTCCTAAAGGCTGTAATTTTCGAAATGTAATTTGTGTTTCATTCCCTAGAAGTTTGAAGATTAGCCTTTGACTATTTGATGTTCATTTCCTGTGACATATTTCACATGCCAACATGCTAGCTGGAGATGTCTTCTTCACCATCAAATAAGCATCATTAAATTTAGGATTCCTATTGGCTAGTTGAGCTATTTTACATAAACTTATTTTGAATCATCTTTCTGCAAACAGTTCCTCTATAGAATAGACTTATTTTGAATCATTTTTCTGCAAATTATGATATGATGGTAGATTGGTAGTGGTTGGAATTTCTTCTTCTGTAAGGTATAACCCAAAAAAATCCAAAAAATCTCATCCTTTTTTGAAATTATTTGTGCACTGATATGGGGGTCTTTATGATGTCTACAAATGCTTTATGATGTAATTCACATGTGCGCTGATTTGTGCACTGATTTGAAGTGTTTTATGCACTCATTTGAAGTGATTTGTACACTTTTTTTGTTTCTTATTTTGTAATAAAGGGTAAAATTTGAAATTCTGATAGTGATGAAGATGTCAATGTAGAAGATGTTTTGAATTTGAAAGATGAAATTCGTCTAGATGATGATGTGAATGTAAAAAATGTATTGAATGTGAAATATGGAGTCCGTGTAGATGATGGAGTGAATGTGGAAAATGGAGTCAATGTGGATGATGGAGTGAATTTGAGACCTTGTTTGAGTAGTGGTCCAAATGAGCCATTCATCAGTATGGTATTTGATGACGTAGAAAACACTTAAGCATTTTACAAGGTATATGCAAGAATAAAAGGTTTTTCCATTCGGACCAATCATACTCAATTGTCGAAAGAGGAGAAAAAACTAATTGTTGTAGACTAAGTTTGCTCAACGGAAGAATTTCGACAAGAAATGAGCAAACAAAAGGAACGAATAATTCTGGAACCTTCTAAGACAAATATTGGTTGTAAAGCATTGATGAGGATAAAAAAGAGGGTGAAAAGTGGATAGTATGTAAGTTTGTGGTTCAACATAATCACGTGCCACTTACACCGGAGGTACTGGTTTGCTTCGTGGACATAGAGTAGTGACACGTGTCCAACAAAACCTTATTATGACTTTGAATGAGTCTAGTATACTAACAATGAAGATAATGTCGGTGTTGAGTAAAGAAACATGGGCGACTTTAATGTTGTATTGGCAAGGATGTGAAAAATTACTTGGAGAACAAAAGGAGAAAATTATTTGAAGAGGGAGATGCACAACGGTTATTGTGACGCCCCCAATCTCCGTTTGGGATGGAACATAGACTTAGAGTGTTGGGACATGCAACACAAGGTTACATACCCCCGTTCATGACAGTTAATATGCAATGCGTCCTAGTATGCAACTAACAGTATGCAATAATCGCAGTGGAAATAAAAGGTTAAAATGTAAGATATGCCAAAATAACTAAAAACATCCCAACTACATTAGAAAATTATCGTCTTCAAAATACCAATGTAGTATATACTTGTATACAAAATCATATTATTCTCTTTATACGTTCTAAAGCATGAAAGACTTGGGCTATAAAAATCAGCATTAGATCTAGCTTTCTCACAAAAATTGGCTCATTCTCAAACATGCGGATCCAATGCTCCATCTATCTCTTCCTGGTCGATTCCTGATACAACTTCTATCATTCCGAGTGAAATGATAGTGGTCCCATTAAAGGGTAAGATTTACTCGAAATCTTAGTAAGTTAAACAACTAACTGGCACAAAAATAAATCAATCATGAATAATGATAAATATGCAATGCATGAGATGTAGAAAATCAGTATGCATGTCTCCTAGCTAGATTCCTCAACATCTTTTAAAAATATAGAGACACGGATTTTTATTCAGTAAGTAATTTCGTCATCATTTTTTAGAAAACATAACTTCTTTATAAAAATTTCATCAGAAATTTTCATCATCATAGACTTACATCATTATCTTAATTAATAACATAACGTGTGGTAACGTCCCAGTTCCCCATATGCACTGTGAGTACAAGCCAGTGACCGTAATACAACTCATGTTGAAACTACGTTGTCTATAGACTCGTTCTCAATGCATTTGTAAATATAACATAACATCATAAAATTCATAGCGTGTACACCCAGTAGCGTTAGGTGTCATAACATGTTGACTTCGCTCCAAAGAACCCATTCGAAGCATGTTGACTATTCTTCGTCAACTTAGGGGTTACCACTCCATTCTTAAACACTCCATAGTGGACAGGGGAGTTCACAAGAATAATTTCCCATCCTGGTCTTTGTAGTCGTGACAAAATTATTTTTATGATATGCTTTGAAAAATGTTGTACATATTTAGTAAATTTTATATAAAAATGACATTTATAAATGTAATGTGCAAAAATGATAAAAATATCACATGTCATGTAAGTATGCACTCAATGTATCATATAACATGATAATTTATGCTAAAAATGATAATTAAAGTATGAAATGAGTATTTATCAATAATTCATAAACAATCTATCAAGGTGTAAGTTAGAGGCCAACTTACAAACTTCTAAAAAAAATTTGAAATTAGCATCGTAGCTGTGTAAATCATGTGTATACTAAGTTAGGGTTAATACTCTTAGGGATAGGTTCAAAGTTAAAAGCTTCAAAAATTAGATATTTACAATAATACCCCTAGACTTTCCAAAATTGACATTTAAGCTCTAAATGTTTACTAACTGCAAACGAACTCTAAATTTAACCAAATTTCATGGAATTCATATTTTTGATATTCTAAAACCATCTATGCCCTTATATTTTTAAAATTTAAAGTGGAACTTGTCCAATTAGTCTCAACCCATGGCATGCATCCTAGTTGATGCCTGTGTATTTTTAACTATTAATCCCTATGAATGCATGCATATGAGATTTTCTTTAATCACTAATGATCATTAACATCATTAAAGACATTATTAAGCCTAGTCCTTGAATAATCAAGTTCATCCCAACACTTAATCAAAGCTAAGAAATCCTGAATCACTAATATGCTTAAAATCGATCCATGCTTAAAGATCAAAACAAGATAGATTTAAAACCTATCATGGCATGATTCTAACCACAAATTTAACCTTCTATAATCATGTTAGGATAATGATAGATCATATAAAATCATGCTTAGTACATGCCATAGCTAAATTTCTATCTAAAACATTCAATCATTCAAACATTCCTTTAATTGACCCGGTTTTACATTAAGTATCATAACCTTCTCCAAACTCAACCAAATTTCATACCAAAACTTAGAAACAAAATTTAAAATGGTAACTAAGATCAAAAGGAAGAAAATTTACAAATTTCGTGGCCTTCTAAGCACTCTAGACTGCCTGACACAAGAACACTCAAGAACTCACCAAAACTCACTTGGTTTGCACTCTTTTGATTTCTAAGAGGGAGAAATGCTCTCAAGGCTCAAGAGGATGCTTGGAGCTGTGGTGTGAGTGAAATTAGAAGGGGAGGGAATTATTTATAGGAGGCCAAGGGGTGAGGGGCGTTGGCTTGGGTGCTTGGTGATTGGGTGAAGTGAGAGGTACTCAAATCTGGAAAATTTCCATACTTGCTTGCATGAGCTTAGATTAGCTTGTGCAGGGGGAATAGTAGCCTAAAACTACCATGATTTCCTCTCCACAATTGCTACATTGATCTTAAAAGGCATTTCTGGTCGTGTGGCATCATTTGGGGGGTAGAAAAACCATCAAACAACCATTGAAAATAAGTGGATGGAGGTGGTTTGTAATGGCAGAAAATCAGTTCGGTTTTGGATGTTTTTGGGCAACAAAAATGAGTTAAAATCTTTCATGATGGTTATGGAACTTCTGGTGATTGGGTGGAGAAGGAGGTGGTGTGGGGTGGTGGTGCAAACCATGACAGAAGGCTGGTTCAAATTCAATCCAAATGGTTCCTACACAAACTAGACCAAGGTGCATCCGGTTTGGTTCAAGAAATTGGTTTGTGCAAGTAATTTCATCCAAGACTCAAACTGACTTTGGGAGGGTCTCACGAGGTATTTAAGGACCATATTACCCTTGAGTACAAACCACAAAAATGTTGGGCCCAAGGGCAAAACAGTCCAAGCATTACAACTGGCAATGCACAAAATCGATTGAAACATGGTTTTGGCTTGTTATGAAATTTTTCATAATGATATGTGGGTTGGTTTGGCTAAATAATTAATAGGGTCTTAATCAAAGTTTAAGGGATTATTAATTCAAGAAAATTTGAATTAAAATGTTAAAGAAAAGATTAAGCACAATTAAGCTCCAAAGCATGGCTTAAAGTGCACTAAACTCAAGCATGAAGGTTAATGGCCTTAGCCAATTTTCAAACTTAATTTGGGTATTTTGAGTATGATTTGGGCTTAAGGAAACAAATGGTATGGTGTATTAGACTTTTGGTCTTGAATGGTGAAATGAGTCCAAACATGATTTTTGGGTCATTTAGGCTTAAAAGGGCCAAATGTATGGGCTTGTAGTTTAAGGGCTCTTGGGCTTTAAATGAGAGGGCCTCTTCTTACATATTTGTAAGGTTAAAAAGAAACATCAAGATCCACTAAATTGGGTTTGAAAATATTTGACTTAGTCTAATTGGGCCATGGGTCCATCCTATACCAAGTTTGGCCCAAATGCCTTATGCCTTCCTTATAGTTGGGCCATAATTAGTCTTGAATTCCTTGAGGCTTGATTCAAAGTTTTCTTGGGCTTAGACCATAAATGCTCTAAAGTCCTAAATAGCCTCACCAAATTACTAATAGGCTTGCCTCTCTAATCCTTAGCTCATTAACACTAAGTACCATGATTAATGCTAATCTCACTATCAATTTTAATGTAAGTAATTAACCCATAATTAAGAGCTTAATACCTCCACTCTTACTAGGTTAGGCCCAATAGCCTTATGTCATTTTCATAGAGCCTATTTTCTAGAGTCCTCCAAGAAAGGCTTAAAACTTTATATCTCCCAAGTTAAGCCTATAGTCTTTTTAACATCTTAATCTTCGCCCATCGCATCCTTAGTGCATTAGAGGCCTAAAGTCTTATGTCCACCAAGTTAGGCCTAATGTCGTAGTGTATTTCTAAGCCTTTATACCCAAAAAGCTTGGGCCCTTAATAAACCAATCTCTTGGGCCTTCCTAAGTCTATCAAGAATTTTACCCAAATTGTTTAGCCCATTATTATGACAACCATCCAATGTGCCATGTGTCATTCCCTTATAGGCCTCTTGACTTTTTATCCTTAAAATTAATAAATCACTAAAAATTCTCTAATCAACCTTCAAGAATTTTATTTTTCTCAAAAATTAATATTACACTAAAATTTTTTAATAATTCTACTAAACCCAAAGTATATGTCCTTTTTGTCAAATTAAATATTCAAAACGTTCTTATTCTCAAATAGCTCAACTCCTAATTAACTAAGATTTAGGCTACTAAGGTCAAGGCCTAAGGACCATTGATTGACAATGGAAAGCGCCTGGATTTGTGTACTCCATTTAAGTTAATGAAAATGGGTGTATGAGAAGTTGTTTTGGGAAAATGCAAGATCAATGGCGTCATACCAATATTTTGGAGATGTGGTCACATTCGATATTACATATCTGACAAATATTTATAAAATGCCCTTTGTGCCATTTTTTGGAGTTAACCATCATTACCAAATTATAATGTTTGGTTGTGCCTTATCGGTTGATGAAACAACCGAGTCATATATATGGTTATTGAAAACATGGAAAGAAGCAATGATTGGACGTGCCTTGTTAACTATAATGACCGATGATGACAAGGCTATGGCTAAGGCCATTGGAAAGGTATTCCTAAATACAACTCATAGGTTGTACTTGTGGCACATTTGGTTCATGTATATAACAGATTTCCGGACTTTCAAAAATATTTCCATCATTGTATTCATGGGACAATTGCAACTAATGAGTGAAAGCATGAATAAGTTTTTCAAGAATAATGTTTGTTCCAGTACTATCATTAGTGATTTTGTACATCAATATGAGAAAGCATTAGATGCACGTTATTTTAAAGAGAAAGAAAAGGACGTGAGAACAAAATCTACCCAAGTCATATTGAAAACATGTCACAAAATTGAAGAAGAAGCTACCATAGTCTACACAAGAAAGTCTTTCATTATTTTCCAAGATGAGCTTTTTATAGTCAACGCTACAATTCAACTAAATTTTTCAACAAAGGCAAAAGAAAGACTTATAAAGTGGCACCTCATGGCAAATAAACCCCTATCTATTATGTGACATTGGAGAGTAGAGGAGATGAGACGACTTGTACTTGCCATATTTTTTAGTTTATGGGAATTCTCTGTAGGCATATCCTATGTTTACTTGTCAAGAAATCAAAATTAGATTGTTTGTCACAACACCATATTCTAGAGAGATGGACTATCAATGCTAAGAGTCGACCTATTATTGACATAACCATTCTAAAAGGGCATGTAACACCACAGAATGATTGAGCAATGAGAAAAAAACAAGTTGATGATGCAATTTTATATTATTGCGGAATTTGGGATGAAGTCAATAGAAAAACTCAATCACCTCTCCCTTGTCTTAGACAAAGTCCATAAAGAGCTACTTTTGATGGAAAATGATAAGTGTTATTTTTATTTGATTTTTATCACTTTTTTATTTATGAAAAATGTCATTTCTCTTTCAATACTACTGATTTTATTTTATTTATTTTTTCTTTATTTTCTTGGATTTGAAGGAATGAGAAAATTTAGTACAAAAGGAGAGCATTTTGATACAAAAGAAGAGACTACGGATCCAAACTGATAAAAGGCAGAGAGATCTAAAAAGAGCCGATGAGATTTGGGCGAGGAGCCTTGTCCCGTAGACAGCAAAGAAATTTCTCTTGCCCAAAGGTGAGAAGACTTACCTCCAGTAGGAGATGAAACTCGCGACTAGAAGGCACGAAAACTAGGCGTAAGGCACCAGGCGACTAGATTGGGCGACCAATCTAAACGACAACTTATGCAACCAACCTAAACGACATCTTGGGCAACAACAAGACAAAAGGCAAGCAGTTGTATCGCTCGGGAGGTTGGCAAGAGGAGCTTGTCATCCCCGGTTGGGAGTCTTTCCACTCGGTAGGTGAGGAGACCAGTTATATTTGGTGTACACAACATCTACTTGGTGGGATAATTCCTCCCGATCGGAATCAATCTGCTGCTGACCACCAAATCCAAGTTCCGCAATCAATCTGTTGACGATTAAATCCTCCCAAACTCCGCAATTCAAGTCGCATATCATTGAATCTTCCATTTTAGATAATCTCGCTATTCTTAAGATAATTTCTTTTATGTTAACATTTATCTTTAGAAACTATTTTCCAGATCTTTAGGCAAGACTGTAGCCGCATTTATCTTGTTTCCATATTTGAATTTCGACATCTATTTAACCTCTACTTGTGGGATGAATAGAGAGTAGAAGAGTTTTTGAGTTTTAGAGAATCTGAGTTTAGGTTTCGAGACTTCTGAATTTATTACTGAGTTTCTTTCAAGAAGGCAGATCTAGAGGAGTAGAGGCGAGATCCACATGCTTCATCAACTTACTCCAACGAAGAAAACTAGTTTTATTGTTTTTCTTTTTAATTTCATTATGAACTAATATTATTTTCTAGAGCTTTGGTGTAGTCTAGCATTGAACACATAATTTATATTCCAGGTTATTTTATTTCCAATATTTCTATGATTGAATGTTTATTCCTTATTTTTAATACTTGCAATTTTCTAGCTCTATTGTTTGACCTATTGAATCACAGTGAGACCAGGAGCTGATTTGTAATTAAAGTTCTATGATTAAACACCATTAATTGAGCAAAAATAGAGATGCTTTACCGCAACTAGTGTGATTTTCAAGAAAAATCTAAAGAACTTAACGAGTCTCCAATTAGTTAAATTCACATAAAGATATAGAGTTTGTAGTTGGAGATATTTTTGGTATTGTTCGAGAGAAAATATTGAATAGTTAAGGAACTTTTATCATCAACTTGGGATAATTGGGATTCTATAACAAGGAACAATAAATTGTGTGGGATTTGTTAGGTGAAATCAAACGCTCTAGATCTATTCTTATTATCTTTAAAATCTTAATTTTAATGCTATTTTCTTTAGTTTAATTTAGATAATTCATCTTCAAATTTCAGTTTTCAAAATAGGAATTAATTTAGTCAATTTTAATACTCAATAACATAATTATTCCCTGTGGGTTCGATATCCGTTTCTTTAAAAACACTTTACTACTTGTTATAATTCTATACACTTACAAATATATTTTTATGCAAACAAAAGATGATGGCGATATTGAAGAATCAAATTGCCCAATTGGAGGGGAGTCAACCTATGATTCCCATAACAAAAGATCTTAGGTTGCCTCCAATTTTTCACAAACGCTACAAGATCCTCCAGGGGTGCCCACGAAATGGAGCCCAAAGTCTTTGAGGGCAAAGAACGCAAAAGAGAGGCAACCAACCAAGAAAAGGCGTTGTAGCATTTGTAAAAATGAGAGACATGTTCAAAACAACTATCCTTCAGTGAGCTATTGTAGCTTTTGAATAATTTTTATTTATTGGTTTTTAATCAAAGCTCTAAACTCATTTCGTTGTATTTTTTGTTGTTTATATAGGGATATTGGGCATACAGTTGAGGTTGATTGCACTGACTTGGATTCTTAATCAAAATTTGCATATGTATGTGATTAATATTCTTTTTTGTTTTTATACCCTCTATTAAGTCCTTAAATGTAATATTATGTTTTAGACATTTAAGTTGTATATAGTTATTGATTTTGTGATTAATGTGACATGAGGGTTGTGGAGCTTTTGAAGCTTGTGATTCTTGGGATGACAAAGATCTTAGCTTGTGAATGGACTACATCCAACTGAAGCTGTTAATATTAAGATAGCAAGCAAGGCCTATGAAGGCACTATGTTATTTTTTATGGCACTACGTTATTTATGGCCACTTGAAATAGTAGAAATTGTATTGCATACATAAAAGATGTTCCAGATATTTTTTGGCCACTTGAGATACTATATGGATCTATAAATTAATATAAAGGTTGATTTGCAAAGATTGTGTATGATATGCAAGATATGTCTAACAGGGAAAAAAAATTCCCTAGGATTCGTCTGATTTTTTGTTTTTGAGCCATTGAGTTTGTTTGTGTGTTAAGCGTGCAAAAAGAACTCAAAGTCTAATGTCAGCTCTAATTCTTAACTATATCCTTACTTGATATATTTTTAGGTTGGGTATGATTTATGGAAAAAAAAAAAAACTATTGAATACTTAGAAGCATTTCCGTTCTTACTAGTTTCTTTTTTAAAAAAGAAAACTTAAAATCATGCATGGTAGAGCTGGCTAGCTTGATTCTGATTCTCAAGTAGTGTTAAATTGTGTACACAAGCTAAACATAACGTGAGACAGAAAACAGATTACATGAGTCGAAGCACTGCCCAACATACACTAATATTTTTGGGATACATAAGAATTACAACAAACATTGCAATAAAAAAACCAATAAAGCTTTCAACAACACTTTCAAGGTTCCCTCATGCTTTGTCTTTCCTTTTTAAAGTCCACGAACTTGAACCGCCATAAGAACGAGAACTTGTCATTTGCTAAAAAATCAGAAAGAAAGACAACTGAGAAAAGCCAAAAAATAAAATAATGCAAATGTTCCAAATGTTCCCTATAAACTGATATCATACACAATCAATATGAATCAGACCCACTATCAATCTAACCCATCCATAGCTTCAACACCCTATCTTAGTTTCAGACTTATATGCTTAGGTCCTTCAGGATGCTAGATGAACTTGGAGGACATGTAACTCCCTCGATGGCATCATGGATACAAAGATATTAATACGCATACTTCTTCAAATGTTTTTACAACCAAATTGTAAAACTCGTAATGGAAAACCTTGGTGAAGGTTTAGGGAAAGAAATTGAATATGTCATTTTTCTGCAAGCCTTTTAAAGCAGCAAAACCTAGAGGCCAAAACATCTAAATGCAAGGATGGAATTTTCAAACAATCCAATAAAACTGAATAGGCCAAACACCTTCTCAACCAAGCTTTTTCTCAAATCCTTTTGAACCACTTCTTTTTCGATGATTTATCCTTGCCATCTGAGCTTCCATCTTCCCTATGACTCTATGCTTTTGAATCTTCACCAACAAATTTGCTACTACTACCATTACTAAAACTCATACTGCTACTTAAGCTACTATTGGCAACCCTGGCTACAAAGAATGACAAATGAATATTGTCTCACTATTTCAATAGCTCATCCACTTGATTTCCCAAAATTGAATCAGACCCACTATCTCTTTCTTTGATGAGGACCAATCACCCACTATCAATCTAACCCATCCATAGCTTCAATACCCTATCTTTACCATATTCAAAACCATATAAGTATATAGAATAAAAGTCAATCAACATGACAAATAGAATATCATCACAAATCCTATCCTAATCAACATGACTACAATTGCATGTATTTAGTACAGTGTGTACACCAATCCTATCCTAATCAATTTCAAAATTCTATTAATGCACAATAGAATATCATCACCATGTACATGGAAAAAATACAAAAAAGGAAAAAAACATAGCATTTTATAGGTTGGTTTTCTGTGAAATATTTCATCAAACACTTGGTGCCATAATCAAAACAAGGCAATGCTAAACTTAAAATTCATCACCCATACAGAACAATAATTCATCACCCACTGCTAAACAAGGCACTGGTAAACTTAATACGGATGAAGTCAATGGCAAAAAAACAAGGCACTGACAAAACCATAAAGAACGACACTTGGTGCCATAATCAGGATGAAGTTAATGGCCAAAAAACCCCAAAAATCATAGAGCTCTGATGAGAAAATCATAACAAGAAATCATGCAATGTGAGGGCGAACGACAAGGAGGGCTCACGAAATTAGTCCATCGTTCAAGACCCTGGGTTTGGGATGGGTGATTGGAGGGTCGTGAAATCAGTCCATCGCGGCTCGGTGGGTCAATCTTCGTCCATCGTGGCTCGATAAGAAACAACCTGTGGCGGCTCGACAAGGTATTCTCAAAATCAATTTGTCGCTCAAGACTTCAAGACCCTTGGTTTTCAGCTTGTCGTGGCTCGACAGGAAATTAGTCCGTCGAGGCAATGTATTCACTAGGTTTGGTCAGGGTGGAAGATGAAGGGGGATGGGACGAAGGGTGGAAGACGAAGGAAGCCGAAAGGGTTTGTCTCTGGGTTTGGTCAATTTGGAACACGATGAGGACTTGGAAGCTTTATGTGGAGTTTTTGATCTTCTGTAGGATCGGTGCAAGATATGTAAATTGGAGTACTTACATGGAGGGCTATTAGTGGGGGCTGTTATTTGGGGTTGGGCAGTCCAACTGGCTTGAAGGTATTCTCATTTCCTACTTGGCAAAGATAAATTTGGCTTCGTTGATGGAACCCTTGACACACCCATTGATCCAAAGAGTTGTTATCACGGGCACGTTCCAACGATATGATCCTTTCCTGGATCCTCAACTCCATTGACAAGTCCTTGGCTTCTAACATGATTTACTGCAATAACTCCCAGCCTAGGTCGATCTTCAAACTTGTTTTCCACAGAGCCACAACTCGTGATTATTCAAGTTAAAGCATGATATTAGTACTTTACATCAAGGTACCATGTACATTGTTGCGTATCACAACACCATCAAATCTTATTGTATATACTATGGACATTTTTATGAATATGAATGAGGAAGTTTTCTAGGAATATCCATGTTTACTCTTAACATGGTATAAGAGACCTAATCGATCCTTGTTTTACATTTTAACCCTTTGTTTATGGCAAATCATACCAACTCTTCATCTTCTCATGCCACTGGCGTAGACCCATCATTTCCTTATTTTCTCCATTCTGCTAACCACCCAAGCGCTATTTTTGTTTTCACTCCACCCATATAAGACAATTCTCCTACTTGGCAAAGAACAAGAAAATGGTCCTCAACGTCAAAATAAATTTGGCTTTGTAGATGGAACCCTCAACACACCCACTGATCCAAAAAAGTTATCATCATGGGCACGTTGCAACCATATGGTCCTTTCTTGAATCCTCAACTCCATTGACAAATCCTTGGCTTCTAACATGATTTATTGCATAACTCCTGATAAGTTTGGGTTGATCTTGAAAATCGTTTTGCACAGAGCCACAACCCATGATTATTCAAGTTAAAACATGATATTAGTACTTTACATCAAGGTATCATGTCCATTACTACGTATTACAACACCATCAAATCTTATTGTATTACTATATACTACGGACATTTTTATGAATATGCATCAGAGGAATTTTTTCAAGAATCTCCATGTTTATTCTTAACATGGTATCAGAGCCCTAGTCGATCCTTGTTTTTCATTTTAACCCTTTGTCTATGGCAAATCATACCAGCTCTGTGTCTTCTCATCTCGTTGGCCTTATTTTCTCAATTCCTCTTACCACCCAAGTGTTATTCTTGTTTCCACTCTACCCATCGAAGAAAATTTTCCTACTTGGCAAAGTGCCATGAAAATCACCCTCAATGCCAAACTAAATTGGGCTTCATCGATGGAACCCTCGACACACCCACTAATCCAAAAGAGTTGTCATCATGGGCACATTGATGTGATATGGTCCTTTTTTGGATCTTCAACTCCATCAACAAATCCTTGGCTTCTAACGTGATTTACTACAATAGCCTTGATAAGTCTAGGTTGATCTTGAAAATCGTTTTGCACAGAGCCACAACCCACGACTATTCAAGTTGAAACATGATATTAGTATTTTACATTAAGGTACCATGTCCATTACTATGTATTACGACACCATCAAATCTTATTGGGATGGATTGAGGGCCTGGACAAACCCTCTCAATTGCTCTTGGGGTGCCCTCTAGACATTACAACACCTTTAACAGACAGATCGTGTTTTTGAAATTTTAATGGGACTCAACAACTCTTATTCATCAATCCGGAGTCAAATTATTGCCGGAGACCCCATTCCGAACGTCAACAAGGTCTATTCTATTCTTAGTCAAGAAGAGCAATAACATCTCTTACATCTTCCATGTCAACCAACTGAATCCGTTGCCATGGCAGCCAATCAGTCCAATCTTTTTCATTCCTCTACTCGTGCTTCTGATTGAAAGGGGTCGACCGAAGTGTGAGCATTGTCAACCAATGGTCGACCAAAGTGTGAGCATGGCAGCCAATAAATCCAATCCGTTGCCATGGCAGCCAATGGTCGACCGAAGTGTGAGCATTATGGTAATCTTGGGCATTGGAAAGATACTTGTTATAAGCCTATTAGCTATCCTCCAAATTGGGATCACTCTCTTGGGAACCAACGGTTTGGGAACAATAAATCTGGCGATCCTCGTCTTGCAAATAACATTGCCACTAGCCCAAACCCCTCCACACCTACAGAAAGTCCTATTCTAGGTTTGAATGCTATTCAATACCGCCAATTGATGGATCTCTTATCTTCCCCTCCTCCTACTTCAACCAACTTTGCTGGTCATTTTTCTTCTTTCTCTTGCAAATCTGTTTCCTCTTCACATAGCCAAGTTTGGGTTATTTATAGTGTGGCCAACGAACACATGGTGTTGGATTCCTTTCTGTTTCACACTCCTCACCCTGTTGATCATGCTAACCCCATCCAATTACCCACAAGTTAGGTGGTTCCCATTGCCCACTTAGGTCACATTTAGCTCTTCGATACGTTATCTTTAGATAATGTCCTTTATGCCCCTACATTTAAATTTAATCTTCTCCCATCAATAAACTCACCACCTCCTTGAGTTGTGTTGCTCTATTCTTTCCAACATTTTGTAATTTTTCAGGGCCTACACATGAGGAAGTTGATTGGAATGGGTGAGTTTTGCGATGGACTCTACTATTAGAAACCAATTAGCCCCACCATACTTGCTGCCTTCCACACTTCACATGTTACTTCTCTTTCACTATGGCACCAACGTTTAGGCCATCCATCTATTTCATGTTTGAATAAAGTCATTAACATGTCTACTTCCAATTTTCATTGTGATGTCTGTGTCCACGGCAAACAAGCCCACCTTCCATTTCAATTAAACAGCAATAAAAGTGTGAATTTATTATGACATTTGGGAAGGTTACCCCCACCCCATCTTAGTTCGAAGCCCACTATTTTTTTACAATTGTTGAAGAATTCTCTTGCACCTAGATTTCTCTCGTACCCTTTAAATCTGAAGCATATGCATGTCTCAAACATTTTCATGCTCTTGTTCAAAAATAGTTTCACTTCACCATACATAACATTTGAAGTGATAATGGACAAGAGTTTATATCTCACCACATGCAACAATTCTTCACAGGCCATGGAATAATTCATGAACGTACCTGCGTTGAGACCCCTCAGCAAAATGGTGTTGAGGAACGTAAACATCGACATCTTTTCAATGTTGCACGATGCTTGCATTCTAAGCTCATCTTCCTATCTCCTTTTGGGGTGAATGCCTCCTCACTTCTACCTATCTCATTAATCATATTCCCTCTCGTAGTCTTGGCAATAAATCTCCATATGAAATTCTTTTCCATCATCGACCACCTTACGATCACCTTCGTATCTTTGGTTGCCTTTGTTATGCCCAAACTTTATGATCTGGTCATGATAAATTTTCTCCTAGAGCTATCAAAAGTATTTTCATAGGCTACCCAGCTGGTCATAAATCATATCATGTCTATAATCTTGAAAACAAATGCTTATTTACCTCTCAGTATGTCACTTTTCTTTAAACAGATTTTTCTTCCCAAACTATCCCCCTAACTACACCTATCTCCACTCTTATACCCCTTCTGCTCCTAGATATACCTGTCTCCAATCCATCTTCTGACCCTCCCATTATGGAACCACTTACTAATGTAGCCCTTTTCCATACCTCCCAACCAACCTCCTCTCGACCTTGCCGTCACGTCACCCGACCTACCTACCTCCATGATTATATTTGTCATCCACTTCCCCATGGGTCCTCACAAGCACACTCATCCAATTCTTCCTCACCAAGCACTCCTCACTCTCTTGCATCTTTTCTCTCTTATACTCATTTTAATACTCAACACTTAGCTATCCAAGTTTCCAATTGGTATGATGCCTTGGCTTCTAAAATACAAGCCTTGGAGGATAATACTACTTGGACTCTTCAACTATTGCCTCCTGGAAAAAAAACCTATTGACTACAAATGCATATTCAAGACCAAGCTCAAATTCGATGGTATTATTGAGCGTCAAAAGGCATGCCTCATGGCCAAAGGTTACATTCAGGTTGAAGGCCTTGATTATCATGACACTTTTGCTCCAGTAGTAAAACTAGTCACTATCCGTTTATTCTTGCCATTGATGCAGCTCGTCATTGGTCATTACATCAACTTGACATCCACAATGCCTTTCACATGGCAACCTTAACAAAGAAGTCTACCTGACCCTACCACCAGGATATCCCAAGAAGGGGGAGACACGAGTTTTTCATTTGAACAAGTCGTTTTACGGCCTCAAGCAAGCCTCTCAGAATTGGTTCTCCAAATTTTCATCCGTTGTTACTTTGGCTAGTTTTACTCAATTTCATGCTGACCACTCCTTGTTCAAATGCCTCTTGTTATCGAGAAATAATATTTGCAGTCACACAATACGCAAGTGCCGCACACTCATTTTGAAAAAAAATGAATAAATATGAGACTGATCACATGAAAAAATTAATTTTTTAATAGTAAATTCCACTCTTTTTCGAAAGGAGTGTGCAACGCTTGCACAATCCATGACTGTAACTAGCATTACTCCATACTCTCAAGGTACATCTTTTACTATCATCCTTGTATATGTAGATGACATCCTTCTTGCACGGAATGACCCTCTAGCCAACACCAAATTCAAAACCTTCTTAGCTCAAAAGTTTCGTATCAAATATCTTGGCACATTAAAGTATTTTTTGGGCTTAGAAGTTGCTCGTTCTCCAAAAGGCATCTTTCATAATTAACGAAAATACGCTCTTGACATTTTGAATGACAGTGGTCATCTTGGTTCCCGCCTTGCTGCTTTTCCTATGGAGCAACATCTCAAACTCACTAATCAAGATGAGAACCTACTCTCCAATCCCAGCTCCTATCGTTGCCTAGTTGGTTGTTTGATCTACCTCACCATCACCAGGCCAGACATTATTTATGCTATCAACACTCTTAATGCACCAACCGCGCAAGCAACACTATGATGTTGCAGTTCGTGTCCACTACTATCTCAAGTCATCCCTTGGCACTGACCTTTTTTTTCATCCACATGTGATTTTCAAATTTATGCTTACACTAATTTCGACTGGGCTAGCTGTCCCACGACTTGTTGATCCACCACAGGCTATTTCATTCAACTTGGTACCAACCCCATCTCTTGGAAGACGAAGAAACAAGTTACTATCTCTTGTTCGTCTGCTGGAGTTGAATATAGAGCCATGGCTGCTACAACTTGTGAACTTGTTTGGTTGAAAACTCTCCTTACTAATCTTCAAGTCCCTCGTCCCCAGCCAATGCACCTTTACAGTGACAATCAAGTTGCCCTTCACATTGTCAAAAATCTTGTGTTTCATGAACGCACTAAGTATATTGATATTTATTGTCACATTGTCAGAGAAAAATTGCATGCTAAGCTCATCTCCACAGCTCATTGTTTCCATTGCTTCTCAACTAGCTGATACCTTCACCAAGGCCTTCGCTTATGAGCAATTCTTACATCTAATTAGCAAGTTGGGCATTCAGAAACTTCATGCTCCAACTTGAGTGGGAGTATTACCACTACAAGAAATATTGTCTTTTGCCATGAATTTTTTTTCTAAGATATACACTCATGGCAAATAAATAGCTAATGACACGAAAACTGCTTGTGGGAAAAGAAATGACCTTTTACCATAAGATACTGTCGACAAGTGCAACTTTGTGGGATAAAAATGTTTTTGCGGTGAAAACATGGTATTTTGCGGCGACCTTTCTCGTCACAAATAGCGTTGCCAAAATCATTACTTTTCGCATGGGTTATTAGTTTTTGTGACGGTTAATTTCACTTTTGCAGCGACTTTATATCACTGCAAATAAACTTACTTAAATTACTTTTTTGAATTCTGGGTGATTTATTGTTGCGGCGAAGTTATGAGATTTTGCGGAGATAATAACCCACCGCAAAAAGATAATAAAATTAAAACCTCCATTTTCCCTCTTATTTCTTCCCTCTCTTCTCTTCTTTCTTTTCTCCATCCTCCCTTCCCGCAAATCTAATAAGCTCTTCGAATTCTCTCTCTCTCTCTCTCTCTCTCACTTCATCACCGTCCATGGAGTCCAATCTCGAAACCAAGACAAGGGAAGCGTTCACTTCCTATCCTTGTAGCAGACACACTTAACTTATCTATGTTAATTTGCAGTACATAATAATTTTCCTTGATTCCCTCCTTCGTAATTTCCTTAGTTAGCTTCTTAATTTGCTCCTTCTTGTACCATATATTGCGGGCGTTTCTATGAATATGAATATGAGAAATTTTTCCAGCAATCTCCATGTTTACTCTTAACAGTTTTTATTCAAATAGTTTCTAGTTGATCAGTACAAGATCTTGCAAAAACATAGAAATATGCTTAATTAGACTCGCTCTGAAAAACATAATATTCGAATGGACACGGGACCATCACATCAATCGGATCACGATGTACACTCGGTCAGGGTGTCACAGATGTTAATGAGTCTAGTATGAACTCCATATTTCATAAAATAAAAAAGGAATACACACAAATCCCCTAAGACTATCAACCAATTTAAAATCATCCATAAACTATAAATTTTAGTACAAAGTGTCGACCACTCGAATTAGACTGCTTGAGCATTAATCCAAACCGTTCTCATCCTTGTACCAATTTTATTACCATTAACACCAAGCATCCATCATGGAGATGCATGCACATAACTTAGCTCTGTTTTTTTACCTTCATTTCCAAGCTAGTTACATAACTCGCAAATCTAACAATTCTGCGAACATAAATATATATATATATATATACATATATATATTTATATAAATGGCAGTCGGGGAAGATGCATGCTGCATGCCATGATCGATCAAGTGTGGGCGCGCATCAGTTCGAGGGCTTCACCCGCTTGCAATTTTGTTGCGATTCTGTGTTTTCGATAAACTTCGTAAGTAACAGGGACGTAGAGACGCGGGTGTTCGGCATCCACCAGTTCCGGTGGGGCTTCAACCGCTTCCTCCTTCGGTCCCAAGAGAAAAGAGGCAATAGACACTCTGATGCTAGCTTCTTGGCACTTTACTCTATGCTTCACGTTACAAAACCTTCCATTGCTCCATACCTTGATCAACATATCAACCAACAGTAGTATTAATGACAAGTTTTCTGAACTAAAATTTATACAAGATCAATGACCCGATGAGATGGGATCGCCTGATTACCTTAGCAAGGTCCCCAAGATTGACAAGGAGGGTGCCTGGCCATGGATGGACCCATACAAATGCACCAGATTTGTCCATTACTTCAAGACCACCAACATTTTCATCATCTTGAAGTATAGTTAGAAACCCAGAATCTGTGTGAATTTGTACACCAGATGATCCAACAGTTTCGGGAGTGAAGTTGTATTTGTTTATCCTAAACTCGCAAGGCCAATCCTTGAACAAATCGCTAACCAACCCCATGCTTTTTGACAACTTACGTCCCAAATCAAGAGCCAAATCATGTATTGCTTGAGCGTACATCTCTAGTATCTCCCTGCCAATATAATATTCGATAGAGTTGACTTGAGTTAATAAAAAAAAACAGTTATTTCGGATGAACATCTATCTAGCAGGAACGGAACAGACAGAAGATGAGGAGAAAAAGAAAGAAACCTTTGGTGAGGAGAGGCACCCAACTGAGAACAAAAGTCACGCAGAGCCTGAGGGGATCCCAAATCATAGAGGCCCAAGGCCTCATAAAGAGGATTTTTATCACTTGGTGCCATGTAGCCACTGCCGGCAATCACATCGGTGTTGCGCCTTTTGATTTCCATGGGAAGGTCAAGCAGATCTCTCACCACTTTCTTCATTTCTGTCATCAGTCCTACAGGAAGATTGTGGTTGACGATCCTGAAACAACCCCATTCCTCGGACGCTTCTCTCAGTTTCTTATACTGCTCTACACCTTCAAATTCTTGCATATCAATTACTGGGATACACTTGAAATCCCCGTCCTCCGCCATTTTTGGTGCCTCTTTACTCTTCTCCTCTCGACTTTAAATAAAAGTGCAATGATAGCCTTACAATTCATCCACATTTTAAATCCTTCCACCGATACCCAATCCCAATCCGTCAACGCGATGATTGAAGCTTGCGTACACGGATCAGACAAAGACAACGCTGTTTCCAAGCATAGAGTGACTTCGTGATTTGGAGCCTTCCACCTCAGAGCTCCATTACAGTCTCACTNTATCTCATTTTATTATTTTAAATTTTTAAAAGTTTATACAAAATGTAATAAATAATTTAATTTTTTCAAATCTTAAAATAATAATAATATTAAAAATAATATTTTAACAATATTTTATTTAATTTTTACATAAAATTATTTCATCTCATCTCACTATTCAAACCGATCCAAAAAATTAATGAGTGATATTGAAAACTCTAAAATAATATGATAATGATATTTACTGGTGTGATAACTGAAAATCATTTATGTTAATAGGTTGACAAAACCCTTCATTAAAAATTTTTAAAAAATTGATAAATAGAAAAGGAAATATAAAAGTTTTTTATATTTTCTTTTGGGTCACTTTTTATTTCCTACATTTTAAATTTCTTTTAAACTTAATATAGTTATATTTCTTTTTTTTAATTGTTAGGGTTTCCTATAAAAAAAAAAAGATGTTAGGGTTAAGCTAGTCTTTCTCAAGACAAAAAAAAATTGGGTGCAGCGTATTTTTTAAAAAATATAAGGGAGTGATTACTAAAATCCATAATTTAAAAGGGTGTTTGCAAATCATGGTGTGGTAATTTGAGGAGTTTATGTATTTCTTATCAAAACATTTCCTCAAAATTTCCATCTTCTTGGACAGACACTAAGGTCCCTATGTGGGGTTCAATTGCAATCTAAGCCGTTTATCAGGCAACTTGTGGATATCGTTGTCCTTAGTTTAGATGAGATTGAGTTTTTTTTTCTTTTTTCTTTTTAATTAGCACCAGTTATTGGGAACAAAATCTCCACTTATCAAAGGGATGCACATGATAAATGAGCTTAGGGTATTTTTAATTGCCAACAAGTATGTGAGAATAAAGTTCTGACTAATCTCATGGATGTCTAGATTTTTTGCAAGAAAATTCTTGCAAGTGAAACTGTGACAACCAGGCCAGTCCGAATCTGTTAAATATTTTTGGGCTTATGTAAGAAAAGCCCATTTGAGTTCTAACAAGTAATTTCAGAGTAACACATGAGGTCAAAAATTTATTGTAGCAGAGTATGAATTTTTTTATTGGGCACAATGATTGGACGAAGGTCCAAAAAATAAATCACAGACCAAAGTGGAGCGGGAATAATTAGAACTTGGCCTAATAAAATTTTTCTAATTGGATGAGAGATTTTATTTTGATCAGTTATGGTCTAAATTATTTATCAAGTCCGAGCCCATTAACGTGTCCAGGAAATAATAAGCACAACAGCTAACTTCCCACTGCATGCACATCTTTAGCCCTCTACGTTCATGACAACTGTTTTTATATACATACAACATGTACCCATCTTCTAAACTAGGGTTGCCGTCTGGTGAAAAAATCTTTTTTTTTTTTTTTTATTTTTTTTTTAATAGCTGCCAACAGTAGCAATAGCTTCCCTGCCCATCGGGAACATCCTTCCCACGTGAAGCTCAGCCGCACGCAACACCCAAGCTCGACCAAAATCCAACCTGCACCGCCACCTTTGCCCCGTCGTAACAACCCACGGTTTTAACTAAGCCGAAGACCTCTATTTTTAGCAACCAAAATAGAGCATTTATCAGCCAGCGTCGTTTTGTTCATAAGCCACCTCACACGGTGTCAACTCCACCCCGACGCCGTCAGCTACATGGAAGGTACCGACCGAACACCTCAGCCTGTCGCTACTCCTCTTGGTATGTCCCTCTCACGATTACTCCCTCCGTCTCTTGGCTTGTTGTTCTCTATCCGTGCTCTCTCTCTATCTCACCGTTAGATTTAATGCTAATGGTAGATGGAATGAAGGGATTGGGAAGTTTTGAAAGTTCGAAGGTCCACTTTGATGCAATTAGTAGCTTCAGAAGCGCATTGTGAGTTGAGTGAAATTTCAAGGGGACAAAGTGTAATTAACTCAAAAAGTATTCTCTAAGCCTCGAAGGGTCTTAAAATAAAATTTTGTGCCCATGGATCTAACTAAAAGTTCCTAGCCGACCTTAATAAATTCATTCAAGTTAGAAAAGTAATGCTAGATACAAATCCAGGGCAACCCCCACGAAGTCCTCAGATTTAGGCTACGTTTGGATGTTAAGCTAAGTTGAGTTCTCTATGAATAGTAGTGAGTTGAGATGGTGCGGTGAATTATGTGGGGTCCACCTAAAATGAATTTAGATGTGTTTTGATATTAAGATGAGTTTAAATGTATTTATAGGAAGTTGAAAAAGGTTGTGGGTCCCACGTAAAAAGAGATGTTGAGTTGAAAAAGATTGTGGGTCCCACATGTAAAGAGGTTTTGAGTTGAGATGGGTTTAGTGATTTAAGAGTTGGGTGTTTAGATGTTAGACTTAGTTTAAAATTAGACTGAATTGAGTTGATCTCAGCTGAGTTTAACTTCTAAACGGGGCCCTAGTAAATTTATTTCACTGGGTGCCACTTATATGGGTTTACTAAAACCTTGTTACTCAATGTATATATATCCCATGGTTAGTGCATAGGAGTAAAGAATATTTCAGCAAATTTCCTAGTTCTTTATATAAATGATATATTGTCTCTACAGTACATAGCCTAAAGTATACGTAGCTTTGCATTAAAAATTGGGTTAAAGAAAATATTTGAGAGATTAATTCGTCTATAGTACATATTGACATGAATTATCACCAAATTTAGCAAGACCAACTTATCCTTAGCATTATCCTATAATATTTACATTAAATTTGAGAGATTAATTCGTCTAAAGAGCATGAAGAAAATATTATAGTCCATTATGAATTATCATAATGATAATATTTCAAGATTGAAAATAATAGTAGAAGGGCTTAAGGGCTTTAATACCCATAGAGACCAATGGGGTGTTTCCCCGGGCCTGGACCTCCACGGCCCAGCAAGACACTTGAGACCTAAATACTCCCCCGACCCAGCAGGGTTCAGGTTGAATCAATAAAGAGAATGATCGTTAATTATCCCAGCATTGTTAAGATGTCTATCCATTCAAAACAGATAGATAAATCTGAGGAACGGAGGTTCAAGTTTCAAATAACAGATAAGACAGTTAACCCAAAAGACCCGAAGAAGGCAGAATCTCAATTTAAAGAGGTCAAGTACGCTAATGAAGTCTGGAATATCTTTGGCTTTGAGTTTACTCATATCTTTATTGACTAGGTATCGGAGGGTCCCCTTCACCCCTGCCCCCCTCCCAAGTCCTCGTACTCTTTGGTTGCAGGAGATCGAGAGTGAGCATCGGTGAAACACGTCCTCAACGGTTGGCGCCGTCTGTGGGATTATTCCTCATATCTCACAATCAACGTGCTTTTCACATGTCCACCACCACTCGATCTCAGGCAACTATAGATCAGAAGGAGACTTCGCAAAACATGGAAGGAAGACTTATAAAAATGGAAGAAATAGTGAGGAAGTTCACCACAAAGGTCGACTCACTATGAAAAGAGAATGAGGTCCTCAAGGTAAAGAACGAGCCATCGGGAGAAGACACGACACCAGTCAGGCTGACAGGGTGGAGATGGAGGCACACAGCGCAGGCACCGGTAAGGCCCATTAGAAGAACAAGGACACGAAGAAGTTGCACCATGACTTGCGCAGCCTGATCAATAAGTAGGAGGAAATGGCAAAAAGATAAGGGCATCTTCTTCGGTTGATCAGCTGTTAACTAGCACCAATTTACCATACACCTCAGAGATCATGGCAGTACTGCTTCCACCAAAGTTCAAGGTCTCGTCGATAGACATGTACTATGGCTCCAACAATCCGATGGAACACTTAGAAACCTTTAAGGCCCACATGACCCTTCATGGATTCCCAGGAGAGATTTCATGCATAACCTTTCCTTTGACGTTAAAATGAGCAGCTCAGGGATGGTTCGAAGCACTGCAACCAGGCTCCATTAAAAATTTTGAAGAAATTGGCAAATAGTTCATCACCCAGTTCATGGCCAGTCGGCGGAGGAGATGGCAAGTAGCATACCTGTTGATGGTGAAGCAGAGGAAGGACGAGAGTCTAAAGGCGTACTTAGGGTGGTTCAATAAGGAGAGAATGACAACTGACGACCAAGATGAAAAAATCATGTTGGTAGCATTGCTTGGGGGAATCTGGTCGAGGAGTCCTTTCATGACCGAGCTATCAAGGGAAACCCCACCCACTCTACAATACGTCAAAGCATGATGCTGGTTTTGTCATCTTTCTCAGCGTTGATTGCGGAAAAGTCTTCAAATCAGCATGAAACAGTTTTTAACCATAATCGAGCAGTCTTAGAAACAGAAAATGAAAAATCATGAGAAAGAACAATAGTAACTCGTGAAAACTATTTTTGAGGAATAGTATGATGGATTAAACAGATCTAGTTATCAAAAATACTATGAGTAAAATGTCTTTAGTTGCAAATGCTTATATTAATAATAGAATCAAAAGTAGAAATACCAAAGCATGGTAGAATTTTGATATGTGCCTTGATTTTTATATACCAAGACATATGCCTCGTATATAAATAATATATATTTATATACTATATAGATATAACTATATATTAAAATAATAATACGATAGTGTTAGTAATACCTTTACTCAAGAAACATACTAAGAGAGTCAACTCGTATTTAACTTATTTGTGGGTTTGAGCCAGTATGATATGACAAAATTATATGCTATATTACATACTAATCGAAATGGAGAGTGAACTCATCTCGATGCTCGTGAAAGTTATGTAAGTATTATAATCTATTTTAATTAAACATATTTTAATATTTGTGGCGATATTAATTCTTTATGTTGTGTGTAGGATAAAATGATTGCCCTACGTGCGGAAGTTGCGTTAGATCAAAATTCATCAACAAGTAATATTGAAATTTTTTCACATGTTCTGGGTCAACGTTCAGGATATTTTAAAGCCTTCTAGCTCTTCCTCAACGTCAAGTACCTCTATAGCGTTAGAGAATGCGAATTCCAGGATCGAAGAATTGACTGCAAGACAGCATGAGTTAGAGGATCAATTTGCGAAACAAACAGACATGGAGATGCGCATGAAACAGCAAGAAGAACAACAAGAAGAGTTCAAGAGAAAGATGCAACATCAAATGCATATGCTTATGCAACAATTCAGGCCTCCAAGCAACAACTGATTTTCATGTTTTGCATAGATTTGAGATTTAATTATAAAGTTATGTACGAATGACAATTAGTATTATTACTATTTAATTTATTTAGTTCGGACTTATGACTAGTTTTATTTGTATTGGACAATTTGTAACGTATTTTTTAAATATTATTTAATTATGCCTATTTTGTTTTAAACTTTTGGTTAAAATAAAACATTAACCGTTCGAACGTCTATGAATCGTTCGAATAGGGATACATCGGAAACAACTGTTCGAACATCACATGATACCGTTTGAACGACTGTTAACTAGCAAAATGCTCAATCCTTTCATTATACGTTCAAACATCTTTCTCAATTCGTAAAAATATAATTTTTGTTCGATCATCAATTTGTTCGTTCGAACGTCCACTCATGTCTATTTGGTCTAAAGGACTAGTATCGATCGACCACCCATGTAAGATACGTTTGAACATACATATACGTTCGAACGTTTTTTTATTGGCATTCGAACTCCTTTTTGGGACGAAATTAAGTCGTCCTATAAAAAAACTAGTCGTTCGAACGGTCCAACAAATGTTCATCCCGAAAGGTATTTTTTGGGATGAAATTGTTATTCTCGTCCCAAAATACCTTTTGGGACACTAATATTGGGATGACCTTGAGACACTTTGTTTTTGTGGGACAAAAACCAAATCTTTTGGGATGAAAAGATGTGATCTGTTGTAGCGAATAGTCAATCTATTATTAAGTTTACAGTATTTTCAGAATAATAGATCGATATGATCTAGTTAGATCTAACTAAGCACTTGCTAGTCACCTTAAGACCAAACTAAGAGCATTTGAATCAAAAGCTAGCCATCTTACAATCGCCATCATGGGATTCTCTCCACTAGAGCAATATATACAAAGTATACCCAAATGTTTAATTTTATCACTGACTATAAACTTGGAACTTATATATTATAAGGAATTGTGGTTTATAATTCCTTGTATTTTTATATCATTAACATACATTAAATTATTACAAAGTTTCGACCACTCGAATTAGAATGCTTGAGGATTAATCCAAACTATTCTCATCATTGTACCAATTTTATTACCATGAACACCAAACATCCTGCATCATGGAGATGCATGCACATCACTTGTTTTCTTACCTTCATTTCCTAGCTAGTTACATATACAACTCGCAAATCTAACAATTCTACGAACATAAATAAATATATATATATATAAATGGTAGTGGGGGGAGATGCAAGCTGCATGCCATGACCGATCAAGTATGGGCGCACATCAGTTCGAGGGCTTCACCCGCTTGCAATTCTGTTGCGATTCTGTGTTTTCTATAATCTTCGCAAGTAACAGGGACGTAGAGATGCGGGTGTTCGGCATCCACGAGTTCCGGTGGGGCTTCAACCGCTAACTCCTTCGGTCCCAAGAGAAAAGAGGCAATAGACACTCTGATGCTAGCTTCTTGGCACTTTACTCTATGCTTCATGTTACAAAACCTTCCATTGCTCCATACCTTGATCAACATATCAACCAACAGTAGTATTAATGACAAGCTTTCTAAATTAAAATTTATACAAGATCATGAACGGATGAGATAGGATCGCCTGATTACCTTAGCAAGGTCCCCAAGATTGACAAGGAGGGTGCCTGGCCATGGACGGACAGATACAAATGCACCAGATTTGTCCATAATAGCAGTATTACCATCAATACTTCTTCCAAATCAGCAGCACCATGTCGTGGGACTCAACACAATTAGCCTTCATCAAAGAATATTTCCAGATCATCAAGTGACAACCAAACTCGAGAATCTTAAGTTTGCTCTGTCCTTTTATGTAAATATACATTGTGATTTGTTTGTAGTGAGGATTTTTATAACTTTGATGTAGACTAGCTCTAGTGTGTATGATGCAGAATAGGTATTTGTCAATTTGCCCGAATGTTCTGGGCTCTTCTCGTTGTCTATATAAACAAACACTGTACTGTATTCAAGGTATGCAATGAAGAATATTATTCTTGAGCTTGCTTTCTAGCTTGGTATCAAGAGCCATTCTCAAGATAAACGTCTGCTACTATGGCTGAAGCGCCACCAAAGCAAAACCCACCTCCTTCCTCCTCCATCCTTCCACAACTTTCTTATCTAGTTATTGTAAAACTCACCCATGAAAATTACCTTCTCTAGCGCACATAGATGGTTCCCTATCTTCGGGGCCAAGAACTCTTGCATTTTGTTGATGGTTCAAGCACACCACCTTCTCGTTTTCTCTTTGATAAAACTACCATTAATCCTAACTTTCTCGCTTGGACCAAAATTGATCAGATGATTCTCAGTGCCATTATTTCAACCCTTTCTGATAACCTTATTGCTCAAATGGTTGGACATTCTACTTCTCAAGCGGCCTGATCAGCCATTGAAAAACTGTTTGCTTCCCAATCGCATGCTCGAGTGATTTAGCTACGTTACCAGTTAGCCACCATTTCCAAAGGTGCTAGCTCTGTTTTCTATTATTTTCGGAAACTCAAACGCCTCTCAAATACTATGTGTGATGCTGGAACACCCCTATCCTCCGAAGAGTTCACCTCTTATCTCCTTGTTGGCTTGAATAGTGATTACGATGCCTTTGTTACCTATATAACAGCCAAACTTGAACCTATGGCCCCTGAGGAATTATATAGTTTGCTTCTTACCCATGAAAGTCGCCTAGCCCATTCCACTCACCTACTCATGTCTACCACTCTCTCTGCAAACTACACCTCTGATCCCCAACAATACACCAACCGTGGGCGAGGAAACTACCGTGGTCAAAATCGTGCTCCCTTTCGCGGTCGAGGCCGTGGTCGTCAATCCCCATCCACTTATACCCCAAATCCCTCCTCAACCTCTCCCTCACTCCAAACCAACCTGCCAAGTCTGTGGCAAAGTTGGTCACAGTGCCATAAAATGCTTTTATCACTTTAATCATGCTTATCAAAGTGACCTTCCCTGAAATTTCACTGCCAACTATAGCAGCTCCTCTGCTTCACCTAACCAATCCTGGTATCCTGACACTGCTGCAACCAACCATATCACTTCAGACATGTCCAACCTCAACCTCACTTCAAGGCCGTATGGTGGTAATGAGCAGATCCGAATTGGTGATGGCAGTGAGCTACCCATTGCCAACATTGGTGACTCCAAAATTTCTACTCCTTCTCATTCCTTTATACTTAAAAATCTGTTACATGTTCCTGCCATTACGAAAAATTTAGTTTCTGTACAGAAATTCTGCTTTGATAATTTTGTTGTGTTTGAATTTCATAGTACTCATCTTCTTGTGAAGGATTCAACAACGGGAGTCCCTCTCCTCCATGGTCCCATGCTTAATGGGCTCTACTCCTTTCCCAACATTCTTCCATTTTCAACTTTAGCCCAAGCTCTTATTGGTGAACATACCATTCCTTCTCAGTGGCACTCAAGATTGGGTCATTCGTCTCTTCAGCTTGTCTCCCGAATCATCTCCAAATATCATCTCCCAGCTTCGTCTCAGTCTACGTCTGCTCCTTGTTCAGCTTGTTGTGCTGCCAAAAGTCACCAGTTGCCGTTTCAATCCTCTCATCAGCACTCTTGTTGTGCTCGTGAAGGCTTCAAATATTATGTGTCTTTTTTAGATGATTTTACACGGTCCACATGGTGGTACCCTTTAGTGCAAAAGTCTGATGTTATGTCTATCTTCTTGAAATTCCAAGTTCATGTTGAACGTCTTTTTAATTCCAAAATCTTGTCTATCCAAAGCGATTAGGGTGGTGAATATCGTCCTTTGAATAATTATCTTACTTCCCAAGACATTTTACATATAGAATCTCTTACCCTCACACTCACCAACAAAATGGTGCCGTGGAACGGAAGCATCAACATATTGTCGAAACGGGCCTTGCTCTTATGGCCCATGCTTCCCTCCCACAACTTTATTGGGCTAATGCCTTTCATACAAAAAATTTTCTTATCAACCACCTACCTTCACCAGTTTACATCATTGTTCCCCTTATGAAAAATTGTTTCAAAAACCACTTGATTACACTTTTTTAAAAATCTTTGGCACTGCTTGTTGGCCTCACCTAAGGTCATATAATCAACATAAGTTAGATCTCAAATCCACACAATGTCTCTTCCTTGGATATAGTGATTCTCTTAAAGGATATCGCTGCCTTCACATTCCAACTGGGCGTCTCTACATTTCACGGGACATGGTGTTTGATGAAAACAATTTTCTCTTATCTCTTCCACCACCCCAACCACGTCCCATACTACCTCTCTTCTATCAATATTAGGTCCTCATCCTTCCATTTTAACCTTTGTCCAACCCATTCCCATCTCTCGACCCAATAGTCCAACTCCTTCCTCTCGGCCCATCAGTCCACTTGCCTCACCTCGGCCACTACCTCTTCTCCTATATCTAATCCACCTCTCTCTTCACCAACAGTGTCTAGCCCAACATTGTCTCCCTCCTCTTCTTCATCTCCGTCTGCATCGTCTTCTCCAGCGAATCTCCTTTCCTCCTTCATTCCTTCTATGGTCACTCGATCTCAAACAAATTCTCTTAAACCCCGTCAATACAATGATGGCACGGTACTCTGGCTACCACCGAAGAGTTTCTTGACCATTACATCTACTATCCCTGAAGATCATCTCTGTTACACCGAAGCTGTTAAGCACCATGAATGGCGCACAACCATGTCTACTGAGTTCCAGGCCCTTCTTCAAACTAACACCTGGACTCTTGTTCCAGCTTCTGAAAGTACTAATATAGTTGGTTGTCGATAGGTTTTTAGGACCAAGCGTCTCTCTGATGGTACTGTCGAACGCCAAAAAGCTCACCTGGTAGCAAAGGGCTACCATCAACAAGTTGGGGTGGATTTCTTTGAGACCTTTAGTCCAGTGGTTAAATCCACTACGATCCGAACTATACTGTCCATTGCTGTTACAGAACACTAGCCTCTTCGGCAGTTAGATATTAGCAACGCCTTTCGACACAGCTAGTTCCATGAATAGGTTTTATGTCTCAACCCATTGGCTTTGTCAATCCCAATTTTCCTTACCATGTCTGTAAATTAAACAAATCCATCTATGGGCTCAAACAAGCCCCACAGGCTTGGTTTTCGAAGTTAAGCAATCGTCTATTGGAGCTTGGTTTTACAGCCTCTGTCTCAGATTCTTCCTTATTTATCTATCATCATGGCTCTTTCACTTTATTTTTCTAGTCTACGTGGATGATATCATCCTAACTGGCTCAGATCCTGAGGCTATCCGAAGTGTTCTTCATGCTCTCAATCTCTCCTTTCCTATCAAGGATCTCGGGTCACTTCATTGTTTTCTTGGACTGGAAATATAATCACTTGAGACTGGTCTTCATCTATCTCAAACCCAATATATTTGTGATTTACTGAAGAAAACTCATATGGAGCTTGCTAAACCAGTAACCTCTTCTATGTCTGCCTCGGCTCCATTGACCCTTGCTGATGGCCCCAGCTTTGAAGATCCGACACTTTATCGTAGCACAGTGGTCAGTCTTCAGTACCTGTCTCTCACATGCCCTGATATTGCCTATGCGGTAAACAAAGTGTGCCAATTTATGCACACTTTTAAGGTTCCCCACTGGCAAGCTGTTAAGCAGATATTGAGGGATCTTAAACACACATCCCATCTTGGTCTCTACATCAAACCATTTCCTGAGTACACTTTGCAAGCCTTAACGAACACTAACTGGGCAAGATGCCCCGATGATCGGCACTCAACAGGGTGTTTTTGCATCTTCCTTGGTCCCAACCTCGTCTCTTAGGGATCAAAGAACCAAGCATCATCTCTTGTTCCAGCATAGAGGCAAAATACAAAGCCCTAGCAAATACTACTGTCGAGCTTCTCTGGTTTCAATCCTTGCTCAAAGAGCTCAGTGTTTACCTCTCCAAGCCTCCCCCCTCTGGTGTGATAACCTGGGAGCTACATACCTCTCAGTAAACCCTGTCATGCACGCCCACACAAAGCATATAGAGATAGACTTTCATTTCGTGCGTGATTAAGTTGCCTCCAAAACTCTTCATGTTGCCTTCATTTCCTCCAAAGATCAGGTTGCCGATGTATTTACTAAACCATTGATCTCCAACAGATTCCAACTTCTGAGATCGAGTCTCACCCTGGTTCCCATGATGGACTCGTGGGAGGCTAATAGCAGTATTACCATCAATACTTCTTCCAACTCAACAGCACCATGTCGTGGCACTCAACACAGTCAGCTTTCATCAAAGAATATTTCCAGATCATCAAGTGACAACCAAACTCGAGAATCTTAAGTTTGCTCTGTCCTTTTATGTAAATATACATTGTGATTTGTTTGTAGTGAGGATTTGTTATAACGGTCTCTGACGTAGACTAGCTCTAGTGTGTATGATGCACAATAGGTATTTGTCAATTTGCCCGAATGTTCTGGGCTCTTCTCGTTGTCTATATAAACAAACACTGTACTGTTTTCAAGGTATGCAATGAAGAATATTATTCTTGAGCTTGTTTTCTAGCTGTCCATTACTTCAAGACCACCAACATTTTCATCATCTTGAAGTATAGTTAGAAACCCAGAATCTGTGTGAATTTGCACACCAGATGATCCAACAGTTTCGGGAGTGAAGTTGTATTTGTTTATCCTAAACTGGCGAGGCCAATCCTTGAACATCTATCTAGCAGGAACGGAACAGACAGAAGTTGGGGAGAAAAAGAAAGAAACCTTTGGTGAGGAGAAGCACCCAATTGAGAACAAAAGTCACGCAGAGCCTGAGGGGATCCCAAATCATAGAGGCCCAAGTCCTCATAAAGAGGATTTTTATCACTTGGTGCCATGTAGCCGCTGCCGGCAATCACATCGGTGTTGCGCCTTTTGATTTCCATGGGAAGGTCAAGCAGATCTCTCACCACTTTCTTCATTTCTGTCATCAGTCCTAAAATGACAGAAATAAAATGCTTCCACCGATACCCAATCCTAATCCGTCAACGCGATGATCGAAGCTTGCGCACACGGATCAAACAGTAATTACATTACTTTTTTCTGTGTTTGTCGATTACGTTGACAAACTAAACAGAACAAAGACAACGCTGTTTCCAAGCATAGAGTGACTTTTGGAGCCTTCCACCTCAGAGCTCCATTACAGGCTCACTTTTTGAAGGAGTCGAGTCTGTTTCACTCGACATGCTAATTTATGACGGAACTTATTTATTGTTTTATCTAAAAGGGAAGGAGTCTGCGACATAATGTCGTCTGTGGTTTAACCTTTTTTGGCCGAACGGATGGTTCCATTCATTTTGTCATGTGATTTTGTCTTCTCGTTTTGTTTTGTTTTGTTTTTTATTTTTTGTTTTCTGGTTTAACCAACGAGCAGCGTCCAAGTGCTAGCACGACATAATTAAGATTATAATTGAATTGTTTCATATCATTTTATGATCTCATCTTATCTCATTATTATAATTTCTTTAAATTTTTAAGTAAAATATAATGAAGAATTCAATTTTTTTTAATTTTAAAAATAATAATAATATTAAAAAATAATATTTTAAAAATATTTTATTCTACTTATAATTTTTATCTAAAACAATCTCATCTCACCATCCAAATCCAATTGATTTTGGGGAAATTAATGAGTGATATTGAAAACTCTAAAACTAATGAGTGATATTGAAAACTCTAAAACAATATCGATATCTGAAAATCATTTATGTTAATCGGTTGACAAAATCCTTCATTAAAAATTTTTAAAAAATCGATAAATAGAAAAAGGAAGTAGAAAGTATTTTATATCTTTTGGGTCACTTTTTCTTTCCTACGTTTTAAATGTCTTTTTAACTTAATATACTTATATTTCCTTTTTTTTTTAATTGTTAGGGTTCAATAGGGCAGGTTTGGGGGTGAAGAATTCTCAAAAATTCTTATCTCATCTCAACTCATCATTACGCCTTTTTCAAATTTTTATACAAAATATAATAAACCATTCAACTTTTTTAAATTTCAATATAATTTTTTCAAATCTCAATTCAACTTTTTTAAATTTTAAAATTAAAAAATAATATTTTAAACTTTAAAACAAAACACAAAATTCTCATCTCAACCCCCAAGTCTTTCTTAGAAAATAATTCGGTGCAGCGTATTTTTTAAAAAAATTTAAGGGAGTGATTACTAATATCAATAATTTAAAAGGATTTGAAATCACTATCAAAACATTTCCTCAAAATTTCCATCTCCTTGGACAGGCACTAAGGACCATCTGTGGGGTTCAATTGCAATCTAAGCCGTTTATCAGGCTACTTGTGGATATCGTTCTCCTTAGTTTAGATGAGATTGAGTTTTTTATTTTTATTTTTTTATTTTAATTAGCACCTGTTATTTCGGAACAAAATCTCCACTCATTAAAGGGATGCACGTGATAAATGAGCTTGAGGGTATTTTTAATTGCCAACAGGTATCCGATAACAAAGTTTGAGTAATGCTAGTGCGCAGTCCAGTTTCGACCGTTGGATGTCTCTATAATACAAATCTCATTTTTTATTTATTTATTTATATTTTTTAAATATTTTTAAAAAATAAAAAAAAACATATCAATACACTAATAGTCACTTCTTTAATCAGTAAGTAATAAATAAATAAATAAATGCATGAGCGGTCAAGATGAGGGGACAAAGTGAGGTGGGATAGTAGCATTATTCTATGACTAATCTCATGGGTGTATAGATTTTTGGCAAGGAGATTCTTGCAAGTGAACCAAGAGTAATTTAAGAGAAAATTTTCCATTTTGATGAGCACAAGAGTATTATAAATACGAAGTTTCAAATCCAAGACATCCAATATATATGAATTTCCCTAGAATCATTACTTGACAAGTCAGGATCGGATTGGTCAAATTCAAATTTGGCTCGATTTGTTTATTAAATGAGCTATTCGTAAACATAAAATTATGATCAGTTATTAAACGATATAATTCGTATAAATCTCGACTCAACTTGTACGAGATTGAATAACTTCATATTTTTTTTATAGTATATCAATAAATTAAAAGAAAAAGAAAATGGGTGTCTTGGAAAAATATATGTTTGCCGGTTGAAGAAGGGGGATTGGGCATTTGGAACCTCATTGATGTCCCAATGTTATTACTCATGAAATTTGCTTGGAAATTACTAAAGGGTAAATCGTGTTGGGCCAAATTCTTTAAGGCTAAATATGTGGGTGAGAAGCACCCAACTGTCCTTTCTAATTCCACAGGTTCAAGATTTTGGAAAGGCATTATGTCAATGATGCCGATAGTGATAAATAATTCAAGAATCTTGCTTAGAAATGGTTAATGCAATTTTTGGTTTGATAACTGGCTAGGGGACAGAGCCATTGCAAATTCGGAAGATGTTAGCGAAGATGAAGATTTATTGGTGGCTGAAATCCTAACTAATTCAGGTTGGGATATTTCTAAATTACGTACATTGGTGTCGAAAGAGATGGTTGAGAAAATAATTGCATCGTCGGTTCAAATATCAAGTGGTACTGATGTGCGTATTTGGCAGCCTAATCTGGATGGAAGTTTCTCTAATAAATCTGCTTGGCATCTCATTAGAGCTCAAGGGCCGGTTTCATTGTGGAAAAAATGGCTGTGGCATAAATTTGTTCTCAAGAAAATGTCATTTCTTTGTTGCCGTGCTAAAAAATAAGTGTTACTTGTGGATGATATCCTTATTAAGCTGGGCATTTCTCTAGTATCAAAGTGTCATTGTTGTGTATTACCACAAGAAGATTCTATTGACCACATTTTTTGTAGTGGTGAATTGGATGTTATGGTTTGGACTTATTTTGCAGGTATTTTGGGTATTCGGCTGCCTCAACTCCAAAGATGGCATGCTGTTATGAATGTTTGGTGGATTCGTGCCTCGGCATTGTCTCAAGCATAATGTTGTCGTGGAATTTTGCCTATAACTATTATATGGGCATTATGGAGAGCACGGTGTGATGATAGAATGGAAGGACTAAATGGAAAGGCGTGGTGCAGTGGATTAAGCTAATGTTAGTAGATATTTTTTCCCTGAATCATAAGTTTGATAGATTACAACAGCAAGATCTCAAAATTTTACAGGATTTAAATTGCCCGGTTGCTCAAATTATTAATAAAAATATGAAAGCTGTGGCTTGGATTAAGCCATGTAGAGGCAATTATAAGCTTAATGATGATGGAAGCTATCTCAGAAATCCTGGTAGTGCAGGTGGAGGAGGGGTGATTAGAGATCATTATGGTCGACTGATTACGGGATTTGCAGCTCACTATGGGTAGGTACCCAATAATGTGGCTAAAGGGAGAGCTTTACTTGATGGTTTAAAATTGTCACAACAATTGGGTATTAGAGACATAATGGTAGAGTCGGACTCAGAAGTTATTGTGAGATGGGTAGAGGTCAATAAATGCAACTTATGGTATTTGTGGGATTATTGGGATGATCTAAAAAGTTTATTTACTGAGTTAAATTGCTCCATTCATCATATTTTTAGAGAAGCCAATATGGTTACGGACTATCTGGCTAAAGAAGGTGCTTTTAATCGGTATAAGTATTTTACAGATCCTAACATTGGGAGGGGAATTCTTTGAGGCTTATTACGTACGAATTTTTGGGGACTTCCTTATTTACAGCTGTAATTTTTGTTCCTTATTACGTTGTACGTTCTGTTATTTTACTAGCTTGGTAATTTTTTATCACCTAGGTGTTGGTATTAGTTCTTGATTTTATGTAAACCCTCAAGTGAATGATTTATAACCACAGTTTTCCTCCTCCATAAGTGGTACATTAATAAACTTAGGACGGGGCTGCTATGAGGGTGGCTACCGGCTCTTTACTACAAAAAAAAATTAATAAATTAAAAGAAATTATGCTCCTTGTACTAAATATTTTACTTGAGTCCTTATGAATGTAATGATTTATGTACGCATAAATAAATTTTATAAAGATATTAGTAAAAAGTTAAAATTTATTTGTCAAAACTAGTGGATAATGTTCTAAAATAAATATAAATTCAAACTCGCTCGAATATTAAATGAGCTGCTAATGAACATAAGTTCTAGCTTGATTGGAATGCATAAGCTTTGCGATCTATTACAAACCAATCAGCCCCACCATACATGCTGCCTTCCACACTTCACGTGTTACTTCTCCTTCATTATGACACCAATGTTTAGGTCATCCATCTATTTCATGTTTGAATAAAGCCATTAGCATGTCTACTTCCAATTTTCATTGTGATGTATGTGCCTGCGGCAAACAAACCCACCTTCCATTACAATTAAACAACAATAAAAGTATTGTTCCTTTCAATCGAATTTATTATGGCATTTGGGAAGGTTACCCCCACCCCATCTCATTTCAGAGCCTGCTATTTTTTTACAATTGTTGAGGATTTCTCTTGCAATACCTAGATTTATCTCATACGCTTTAAATCTGAAGCATATGCATGTCTCAAACATTTTCATGCTCTAGTTCAAAAATAGTTTCACTTCACCATACATAACATTTGAAGTGATAATGGACAAGAATTTATATCTCACCACATGCAACAATTCTTCACAGACCATAGAATAATTCATGAACGTACCTGCGTTGAGACCCCTCAGCAAAATGGTGTTGAGGAACGTAAACATCAACATCTTTTTAATGTTGCACAATGCTTGCGTTTCTAATCTCATCTTCCTATCTCCTTTTAGGGTGAATGCCTCCTCACTTCCACCTATCTTATTAATCATATTCCCCCTCGTAGTCTTGGCAATAAATCTCCATATGAAATTCTTTTCCATCATCCACCGCCTTAGGATCACCTTCGTATCTTTGGTTGCCTTTGTTATGCCCAAACTTTACGATCTGGTCATGATAAATTTTCTCCTCGGGCTATCAAATGTATTTTCGTAGGCTACCCAACTGGTCATAAATCATATCATGTCTATAATCTTGAAAACAAACACTTATTTACCTCTCAGTATGTCACTTTTGTTTAAACAGATTTCCCTTCCCAAACTATCCCCCCAACTACACCTATATGCACTCCTGTACCCCTTCCGCTCCTAGATATAATTGTCTCCAATCCATCTTCTGACCCTCCCATTCTGGAACCACTTACTGATGTAGCCCTTCTCCATACCTCCCAACCAACCTTTCGACCTTGCCGTCACGTCACACGACCTACCTACCTCCATGATTATATTTGTCCTCCACTTCCCCATGGATCCTATAAGCACACTCATCCAATTCTTCCTCACCAAGTACTCCTCACTCACTTGCATCTTTTCTCTCTTATACTCGTTTTAATACTCAACACTTGGCTCTCCAAGTTTCCAATTGGTGTGATGCCCTAGCTTCTAAAATACAATCCTTTGGAGGATAATACTACTTTGACTCTTCAACTATTGCCTCCTGGAAAAAAAACCTGTTGTCTGCAAATGCGTATTCAAGACCAAGCTCAAATCCAATGGTATTATCGAACGTCAAAAGGCATGCATCGGGGCCAAAGGTTACATTCAGGTTGAAGGCCTTAATTATCATGACACTTTTTCTTCAGTAGTAAAACTACTAACTATCCGTTTATTCTTCCCATTATTGCAGCTCGTCACTGGTCGTTACATCAACTTAACATCCACAATGCCTTTCTCCATAGCAACCTTAACGAAGAAGTCTACATGACCCTACCATCGGGGATATCCCAAGAAAGGGGAGACACGAGTTTTCGTTTGAACAAGTCCTTTTACGACCTCAAGCAAGCCTCTCAGAATTGGTTTTCCAAGTTTTCATTCGTTGTTTCTTTGGCTAGTTTTACTCAATTTCATGTTGAACACTCCTTGTTCACATACCTCTTGCTCTCGAGAAATGATATTTGTAGTTACATAGTGCGCAAGTGTTGCACACTCATTTTGAAAAAAAAAAAGAGTAAATATGGGACTGATCACGTGAAAAAATTAATTTTTTAATAGTGGACTCCACTCTTTTTCGAAAGGAGTGTGTGGCATTTTCACAATCCATGGCTGTGTCTAACATTACTCCATGCTCTCAAGGTACATCTTTTACTATCATCCTTGTATATGTAGATGACATCCTTCTTGCACGGAATGATGCTCTAGCCATTACCAAATTCAAGACCTTCTTAGCTCAAAAGTTTCTTATCAAAGATCTTGGCACATTAAAGTATTTTTTGGGCTTAGAAGTTGCTCGTTCTCCAATAGGCATCTTTCATAATCAACAAAAATATGCTCTTGACATTCTAAATGACAGTGGTCGTCTTGGTTCCAGCCTTGCTGCTTTTCCTATAGAGCAACATCTCAAACTCACTAATTCAGATGAGGACTTACTCTCCAATCCCAGCTTCTATCTTTGCCTAGTTGGTTGTTTGATCTATCTCACCATCACTAGGCCAGACATTGTTTATGCTGTCAACACTCTTAGTCAATTCATGCACCAACAGCGCAAGCCACACTATGATGCTGCAGTTTGTGTCCATTGCTATCTCAAGTCATCCCTTGGCACTGGCCTTTTTTTTCATCCACATGTGATTTTCATATTTATGCTTACACTAATTATGATTGGGCTAGCTATCCCATGACTCGTCAATCCACCACAGGCTATTTCATTCAACTTGGTACTAGCTCCATCTCTTGGAAGATGAAGAAACAAGTTACTATCTCTCATTCATCTGCTGGAGCTAAATATAGAGCCATGGCTGCTACAACTTGTGAACTTGTTTCGTTGAAAACTCTCCTTACTGATCTTCAAGTCCCTCGTCCCCCTAGTAAGGGTGTGCATCCAGACTCGATTTTTTTTTCGGTCCGGTTAAAAATCCAGAAACCCAGATGATCCGAGCAGAACCACCCGAATTAGATCCGGGCGGATACAAAATTATTATATCCGCCCAAATCGGTTACGGATCCAGTATTTAACCAATATTATTCGTAACCGGCTTTAATCACTTTTTCATTCCCCAAAATTAAAGTAAACCCGTAGGTTCCCATTTCCCAACCCATAGGCTTTAATCACTTCTTGATTTCCTCCCTCTCTCTCTCGCTCTCTTTCATTCTACTTTGTTTGAATTGTTTCCTTTCTTTTAACTAGCTTAAAATTGTAGCAGAGTCGCAAACACAATCCTTGTCTCTCTTAGGGTTTGTACATGCTTCATCTGAAGCCCATCTACAACTATTTCTCTGTGAGCTCTCTCTCTCTCTCTCTCTCTCTCTCTCTCTCCCCTAAGATTTAAGTTGACTAGCAACGGCCGTCGTCCGTTAACATCACTTCCTTCTCTTTACTCGGTAGCTTCCTCTCTCTCTCTCTCTCTCTCTAAGTTTGTAGATTTAAGTTTGTGTTTGCAGATCTGAGATTCTGTGTTTGTAGATCTGCTTTTTGGGTTTCTTTATTTTTTAAATCTTCTAGCAAAAAAATGTTTGTAGATCTACATGCTTGCAACACTAAAAAAAATTGTGTGTACTTTTTTACTTCTGAAAAATAATGTTCAAATGCTTTCTCGGTTTGTATATCACTTTCCTCTCTCGTTGGTTGTTTACCACTTTGGCTAGAACTATTTCTGTGTTTTTACGATACTCGTATTTGTTCAATCTCAACTATATCGGCTTATATATGTTTTTTTTTCCTTCCTTTGGGTTTGGATTTGTATCTGTGTTTGTTTTTTCCTCTCTATTCCTCAATAATATTTTTGAGTTCTAAATGTGAATATGGATTTTTGTGTTTGTGTTTAAATCTAGATGCAATTTGCCCAAATCTGAGTTTTTGTGTTTAAATCCAGATACAGTTTGCCCAGATTTGAATTTTTTGTGTTTGTGTGTGTGAATAAACTATATATATGCTTTCGACCGAAAGAGGGTGTAAACTTTTTACCCTTCCAACTTGATGTCAGAAAATGGTCATGAACCGATTATGTGGAAAGGATGTTGTGTTCATGAGCTTGTATTTGAATAATGTTTTGTTTGAAGTAGAAGATGTATTACTAAATTTATTGCTTTGTTTAAAGACTAAAGTATAATATGTTATCTATGTTATCTTGCTTTTTAACATGCATTTTATAACTATTTAAAATTCTCTGTTCTTTATGTTTCTTATTGTATTTTTGTTTAATGAGCAGTACATATATCTAGCTTGTTGCTGAAAGTTTTAGTAGTTTTGTCAAGCTACTAAAACATATGTTCTATTAATATATCTGCATGCTGGTAATTATGTGTCAAGTTGCTAATCATAAATTGAGCATCAGTATATTCTTTTCCCATCAAATAATATGTTTGAATATATGTGCTGAAGGGCTTTATCTTTGGTAGATTAAAAAGGACATAATAGCCAACTCTGCTACTGTTTCCCCAGTTCTCCATCTCCACAACTGTGTGAAGCATTTGTTTCTAAATCTGTTTTTAGTACTTTATCTTTATCTATTTTTAGTACTTTGTCATTTACTAAATCTGTTTTCAGAATAGTTTTGGCACCATTGACCAATTTGGATGGAGACAATGAAGAAGATGAGCAGCAACGGCAGCAGTATGACTCTTTGGAAATATTAAGAGATACAAATATTTCTATCTTTGTTTATATTAGAGGCAGATAGTCATAGCATTAAGTGTTACATCTATTGTTGTGAAGTATTATCATTTATTTTGTTTGTAAATTGATGTTTTGTATTGTGATGTAAACAACAATGTAATATGTAGTGTGTTGTGTGCGTTAATGTTTATTATTAATTAGTTTGTTTTATAAAAATTTGAATGGTCAATAAAAGTTTAAAATGCCTATAAAGATATTCATTATATAAAAAATGCCTATTAAAAAAAGCCCTTTAAAAATTGTTAAAATATTTTTTTTTAAAAGGCTTATAAAGTGTTTAAAAGATATTTTTTAAAAAAAAAAATCAAAAAGTGCTAAAAGAATTATTTTTAGAAAGTGAAAAAAAAAAAAACCAGTATTAAACAGGATATCCGGTTACAACCCGGAAAAAACCATTTACAAAGTATTAAAAAAATAATTTAGAAAAAAAAAAGTATTAAACCGGAATCACAATCCGGATATCCAAGCCCAAATCTGATACCCGTCCGGGATTTGCCAGGATTTATCCCGGCGGATATCCACCCGATTTTAAAAATCCAGATCCAAATGCACAACCCTAGTCCCCAGCCAATGCACCTCTACTGCGACAATCAAGTTGCCCTTCAAATTGTCGAAAATCCTATGTTTCATGACCACATTAAGCATATTGATATTTATTGTCACATTGTCATAGAAAAATTGCATGCAAAGCTCATCTCCATAGCTCATGTTTCCATTGCTTCTCAACTAGCTGATACCTTCACCAAAGCCTTGGGTCATGAGCAATTCTTACATCTAGTTAGCAAGTTGGGCATTCAGAAACTTCATACTCCAACTTGAGGGAGAGTATTACCGAATATACTTCCTTGTAGTAGACACACTTAACTTATCTAGATTAATTTGCAGTACAGAATTATTTTCCTTGATTCCCTCCTTTGTAATTTCCTTAGTTAACTGCTTAATTTGCTCCCTCTTGTACTATATCCTACGGGCGTTTTTGTGAAAATGAATATGAGAAATTTTTCCAACAATCTCCAAGTTTACTCTTGACAGTTTTAATTCAAATAGTTTCTAGTTGATCAGGACAAGATCTTGCAAAAACATAGAAATATGCTTAATTAGACTCGCTCTGAAAAACATAATTAAATATTTGAATGGACACGCGACCTTGTCTAGTGTGTCTGGCGTGCCCAATAAATCACATCAATCGGATCATGATGTATACTCGGTTAGGGTGTCACAGATGTTCAAAAAAGAATTTTTTTTTTTTTTTTTTTAATATTATACGAACTCCATACTTCATAAAATAAAAAACCATAACCTATCACATATAATGAACTAATGAGTCTTGTATGCTCATTTATGTTGTGCAATTAATGGTTAGACATATTGCAATTGATGACTATCGTTATGTATTAATGTTAACTGATCCAGTGATCCTTCTTATTATCAAATATCACTTGCCATGATCTTCATTTCCCACGCTCAAAATAACTTTTTTTTCTTTTTAAAAAAGGAATACACACAAATCCCCTAAGACTATCAACCAATTTAAAATCATCATAAACTATAAATTTTAGTACAAAGTGTCGACCACTCGAATTAGACTGCTTGAGCATTAATCCAAACTGTTCTCATCCTTGTACCAATTTTATTACCATTAACACTAAGCATCCATCATGGAGATGCATGGACATAACTTAGCTCGGGATTAATTAACCTCTGTTTTTTTACCTTCATTTCCTAGCTAGTTACATATATATATAACTCGCAAATCTAACAATTCTGCGAACATAAATACATATATATATATATATAAATGGTAGTGGGGGGACTGGGAGATGCATGCTGCATGCCATGATCGATCAAGTATGGGCGCGCATCAGTTGATCGAGGGCTTCACCCGCTTGCAATTTTGTTGCGATTCTGTGTTTTCTATAATCTTCGTAAGTAACAGGGACGTAGAGACGCGGGTGTTCCGCATCCACGAGTTCCGGTGGGGCTTCAACCGCTGCCTCCTTCGGTCCCAAGAGAAAAGAGGCAATAGACACTCTGATGCTAGCTTCTTGGCACTGTACTCTATGCTTCACGTTACAAAACCTTCCATTGCTCCAGACCTTGATCAACATATCAACCAACAGTAGTATTAATGACAAGTTTTCTGAATTAAAATTTATACAAGATCAATGAACGGATGATTACCTTAGCAAGGTCCCCAAGATTGACAAGGAGGGTGCCTGGCCATGGATGGACCGATACAAATGCACCAGATTTGTCCATTACTTCAAGACCACCAACACTTTCATCATCTTGAAGTATAGTTAGAAACCCAGAATCTGTGTGAATTTGTACACCAGATGATCCAACAGTTTCGGGAGTGAAGTTGTATTTGTTTATCCTAAACTGGCAAGGCCAATCCTTGAACAAATCGCTAACCAACAACATGCTTTTTGCCAACTTTCGTCCCAAATCAAGCGCCAACTCATGTATTGCTTGAGCGTACATCTCTAGTATCTCCCTGCCAATATAATATTCGATTGAGTTGACTTGAAAAAAAAAAAAAAAAAACAGATATTTCGGAAGAACTTATCTATATAGCAGGAACGGAACAGACAGAAGATGAAGGGGAGAAAAAGAAAGAAACCTTTGGTGAGGAGAGGCACCCAACTGAGAACAAAAGTCACGCAGAGCCTGAGGGGATCCCAAATCATAGAGGCCCAAGGCCTCATAAAGAGGATTTTTATCACTTGGTGCCATGTAGCCGCTGCCGGCAATCACATCGGTATTGCGCCTTTTGATTTCCATGGGAAGGTCAAGCAGATCTCTCACCACTTTCTTCATTTCTGTCATCAGTCCTACAGGGATATTGTGGTTGACGATCCTGAAACAACCCCATTCCTCGGACGCTTCTCTCAGTTTCCTATACTGCTCTACACCTTCAAATTCTTGCATATCAATTACTGGGATACACTTGAAATCCCCGTCCTCCGCCATTTTTGGTGCCTCTTTACTCTTCTCTTCTCGACTTTAAATAAAAGAGCAATGATAGCCTTACAATTCATCCACATTTTAAATGCTTCCACCGATGCCCAATCCAAATCCGTCAACGCGATGATCGAAGCTTGCGCACACCGATCAAACAGTAATTACATTACTTTTTCAGTGTTTGTCGATTACGTCGACAAACTATACAGAACAACGACAACGCTGTTTCCAAGCATAGAGTGACTTTTGGAGCCTTCCACCTCACTTTTTGAAGGAGTCGAGTTTGTTTCTTTCGACATATGCTAATTTATGACGGAACTTATTTATTTATTTATTTAGTTTTATCTAAAAGGGAAGGAGTCTGCGACATAATGTCGTCTGTGTTTAACCTTTTTTGGCCGAACGGATGCTTTCCTTTTGTCATGTGACTTATTATGTTTAGATGTTGAGATAAGATGAGAATTTTTGAAAATTTTATGAATAGTGTTAAGATGAAAGTTTAAAATATTATTTTTTAATATTATGATTGCTTTGGAATTTGAAAAAGTTAAGTTAAAATTTAAAAAAGTTGAATTATTTATTATATTTTATATGGAGATTTGAAAAAGATGTAATGATAAGATGAGATGAGATAGAGATGAGAAATCTGATCCCTCCTCCCAAACATAATCTTGAGTCTTCTGATAGAAGTTGTAAGTTTAAAATTATTTTTTTCATCTTCTTTTATTATTATAATTTTTTAAATTTTTAAATAAAATATAATAAATAATTTATTTTATTTTAAATATCAAAACAATAATAATATTAAGAAATAATATTTTAATAATATTTTATTTAACTTATAACTTATATCTATAACAATCTCATCTCACCTTCCAAATCCAATTGATTTGGAGAAATTAATAGGTGATATTGAAAACTCTAAAACAATATGATAATATATTTACTGTCTTAAAATGTAATATCTGAAAATCATTTATGTTAATAGGTTAAAATTTTTTTAAAAATCGATAAATAGAAAAAGTAAATATAAAGTATTTTATATCTTTTGGGTCACTTTTTCTTTCCTGCGTTTTAAATTTCTTTTTAACTTAATATACTTATATTTCCTTTTTTTTTAATTGTTAGGGTTAATCACACCCTTAATTTAAGGGAGTGATTACTAAAATAAATAATTTTAAAAGGATTTGAAATCACCCTCCAAACGGGCCGCCATGTATTTCTTATCTAAACATTTCCTCAAAATTTCCATCTTTTTGGACAGGCACTAAGGATCGTCTATTGGGTTCAATTGCAATCTAATTAAAGGATTGTGTTTGAGAGTTTAAAAAATAATTTTAACTGTTTAAAAGTTCTTTTAAAGAAAAAATAATATATTTGATAAATTTATAAAAAAATATTTTAATCACTTAAAAAAGTTGAAAGTTTACTTTTTTTTTAAATATCAAATGAAAGTTTTTTTTCGAAAAGTTCCCGTAGATAACTGTCTATTTTTAAAAAATTAATGTAACTAATTTTAAAAGTGTTTTAGATACTAATTTATTAAATATTAAACAATTTTTAAAGTATAGAACTTATTATTTAAATTATAAATTATAAACTCTAAAACTATAAATTATATTTCTAGCCATAATCTCAACCATACACTTAGTTTGGATGAGATTTAGTTTTTTTTTTTTTTTTTTTTAATTAGCACCAGTTATTTGGGATCACAATCTCCACTCATCAAAGGGACGCACGTGATAAATGAGCTTGAGGGTATTTTTAATATAAAGTTTGAGCGTTTTTGGTGTGCAATTCAGTTTTGATCGTTGGGTGTGTTTACAATATAAATTTTTTTTTATTTTTTATTTTTTATTTTTTATTTTTTTTAATATTTTTAAAAAATAAAAAAATATATTAATACACTAATAATCACTTCCTTAATCAGTAAGTAAAAGAAAAAAAATTAAAAAAAAAATCAAATACATGAGTGGTCAAAATGAAGAGATAAAGTGACGCGAGATAGTGGCATTATTCTATGACTAATCGCATGGGTGTATAGATTTTTGGCAATGAGATTCTTGCAAGTGAACCAAGAGTAATTTAAGAGAAAATTTTCCATTTTGATGAGTACAAGAGTATTATAAATAAGAAATTTCAAATCCAAAACATCCAATATATATGATTTGCCCTAGAATCATTACTTGACAAGTCTAGATCGGATTGGTCAAATTCAAATTTGGCTCAATTCGTTTATGAAATGAGTTATTCGTAAACATAAAACTATGATCAGTTATTAAACGATACAATTCGTATAAAATTTGACTCGACTTGTACGAACTTGAATAACTTCATATTTATTATATTTTTATAGTATATCAATAAAGTAAAAGAAATTATGTTCCTTGTACTAAATATGTTACTTGAGTCCTTACGAATGTAATGATTTATATACGTATAAATAAATTTTATAAAGATATTAGTAAAAAGTTAAAATTTATTTGTCAAAACTAGGGGTGTTCATCCGGGTTCCAACCCGGGAACCCGGGTACACCCGGACCGGAACCCGGGTTTCAAACCCGGGCCAGAACCCGGACCGGGTTAGCCCGGGTCAAACCCGGGCCGGAACCCGGATGAATCCGGATTGTAAATCCGGAACCCGGGTTTACAATCCGGAACCCGGTTTTTTTTTTTTTCTTTCTTTCTTTCTTTTTTAGTCTATGTTCATGAGCTTAATAGTTATGATGTAACTAATGTTATTATTTACACTTTCAAAATTATTTAAGTGTAATAATACCAAAAATGTGGTCTATATATTATTTTTTAAAACAAAAATGTGGTCCAAGTTTTTCTTTTTGCGTTTTTTTTTTTAGAACAAAGCCTTCAGATTTTTGAGAAAAAGAATGTACTGAAGTCTGAACATCTTGATATTTAGAAAAAAAAATAGAAATAAAGAAAGAAATAAAGAAAAAAAAAACCGGGTTCCGGGTTGTAAACCCGAGTTCCGGATTTACAACCCGGTACCCAGACCGGGTCAACCCGGGTTTTGCAACCCGGGTTCCGGCCCGGATTTGTTCCGGACCGGGCCGGGAAAAAACCCGGCCCGGTTGAACACCCCTAGTCAAAACTAGTAGATAATGTTCTAAAATAAATATAAATTCGAACTCGCTCGAATATTAAATGAGCTACTAATGAACATAAGTTCTAGCTCGACGAAAAATTCGAGCTCCGACTTGCATTTGAATAAAAATTAAACGAACAAGATTTGAGTACCGACTGCTAGCTCGAACTCAACTTGTTTACCTCCATAAATGACCCTGATGTGCTTTTTATGACTCAGAACTTGTCCTACCATTCCAGTAGAATCTCCTTGATCAGGCTGCTGAGGATCTTTCTAAAATTTCATGCATGGTTGGCATATTTTTAAAAGTCAATTTAATGTTAATAATAAAAAATATTTAATTAAATTTATCTAAATTTTTATTTAAATTTTTTAATTACAAACGAAATAGTATTTTTATTAGAGTGAGAAATTAATATTTTAATATTTACTTGGAGTGAAAAATTAATATTTTAATGTTTGGTGAATCAATAGTAGTTCTCCATCTTTGACTAACCATTATAGCAGAAGTCCATCTTATTTTAAATTTAGCCAATCTAATGTGGACTATTTTTTACATCAATTATATAAATTTTAACTAACTTTCTCATTTGGCCAAGCTAATGTAGATGCTCTAAATGATAGCGAGGAGAAGATGTTCTTAGGACTGAGCTCCGACTCCGATGGAGTCAGAGTAGCCATTTCCGACCTCCGACTGGAGTGGAGACTTTCCTCTGACTCCGAACGGAATCAGAGTTCAACTCTGATTGGAATTCGAAACTCTGACATCCGATCGGAGTTTGAAACTCCGAACTCTGATCGAAGCTCCGACTATTTATTGGGCTAAATGGATGCCCTTTTTCATCTTTTGGGTTCAACATCGCCCAAGTCCAAATCTGTAAAAAAAAAAGAAAATACTGAAAAGATTAAAAAAAAAAAAGATTAAATCCAATAGTTTAAAAACTAAATAACTTATGGTTATTTAGTAGTCATAAGTTATAACAGTCTCATTTATAAAAATAGTCCAAATCTGTAAAAAAAAAAATACTAAAAAGAAAAAAAAAACTTAAATCAAATAGTTTAAAAACTAAATAATCATAAGTTATAACAATCCCTTACAGTCCCATTTAAAGATAACTACATAAATATTAAACACAAATTTCATTCAAATCTCAATGGTCCATTGGTGATTGGTCATACCTGAAATGAAGATAGAAAGTTGCAATCAATAAATAAAAAAACTGATAATAACAGATTGAACACGGTAAAAGTAGAATCTGATTATCCATTTAATTCTTATCAAGAAAGGGGGTTTCTCCAAGAAAGGGGGTTCTCCATTCCAACTCTCAAGAGGCATCCATCTCAAACTCTCAAACTCTCAAATTCTCAATCATTGGCAATTATGTTAAGGTTCACAATTAGGTCTATAAAATCATAAAAAGTAGAAGTTAGAAATATTAAAAATAATTAAATAATCATTTAAAAGCATATAAACTTATAAAGTTACCCGATTCAAGCATATAGCTCTCGGCATCAATATTAGCAATTCTAGTCCAATAGGCATTTCACTAATCCAATTCTATGTGCAAACAAGGGTCTCCACGGTTGACGGTGACAATGAACTCCGATAAGCATCCAACACATGACCTCCAGTGCTAAATGCCGACTTTGAGGCAACCGTAGTGATAGAAATGGCTAGCACATCTCGAGCTATACAGGAAAAGACTGGATACTTGGTGGAATTAAACCTTCCATCAAGTTAGCAACTGAAATACATCACTAGGTGCCTCGATAGCTTCCATAAAATATCGTTCAACCTCAGATGTACATTACATAATATTCATCGTTGCAATGAGTTGATGATACTGTTGCATAATACAATGGCGTATAAGCCCAAGTCTGGATGGGTAAGTATCATCTAAGGAAACTGTCGATCCTGTTGGCCTCGAATGTGAGGAGTTACCAGTTGTGGATGATGGTTGACAACTATTGTTGTAGTGATGATATAGGTCATCAATATCACCTTTAAGCATTGTAATAAACTTTGCAGCATTCACTGCCCCGAGGACGAAATTTACCCAAAATTCTAGAACAGCTAACTTATATCGGGGATCAAGGATCACAACCACAAATAGTAATCTATTTATCTTCTCAATATTCTCTCAATATTTATCATATTTGGTCTTCATTCTCGTAGCCATAGCAGATAGCAATTTCCTAGAGTCAGCACAACTATTTTTCAAGTGGAAGTGAAGCTCCGAGAGTTCGGTGAAGTACAAGTTTGCAGTCATATATTTGGATCTAGATATCCGCATGGTTATCTCATAAAAAACTTGTAAAAATTGAACAAAGTACCTCACACTAGTTCAATCATGTGCGTCCGGCACACCGAACCCCTGTCCTGCTGGCTCCAACAAAGCATATCTCAGGCCTCCATCCTCGACCTCCATCTGCTCAAACGCTCTTTGGTACTTCTGTGCCACATCCAACACTATGTATGTAAAGTTTCATCTAGTCGGAACGTCCAAGCACAACATACTAGAGCATCCAATCTGAAGATCTTTTGCTATTGCCTTAAACTTGGCAAGCATTTAGGAGAATCCCTTACATATCGCACAATGTTGTGGACTCGGATAATGGAAACATCAATTTCTTTTAACCCCTCAACAACTATGAGGTTGATGATATGAGTACAGCACCGAACATGAATAAATTCGTGATCCCGAATGACATCATCGTTCACCGTCATCATAAAAATTTTCATCTCAACATCCAAAGCTAACCTAAATGCGTCATATGCACTGGAATTGGGGGTCAAATCCTTGAAAAATAGAGCCTAATTGCTTGAACTAGAAGCTTTTAATTGTTACTGCCATGATTAAATTTACTTTATACATTTCATTTTAATGAATAATAATATCTATATAATATATTTCATAATATATTTTATAACATCTTTTATAAAATAGAAATATTTTTATAAAATGATATTATTTTTATAAAATATCCATATTTTTTAAATATTATTGTACAAAATATAATATAAAAAATAACGTGTATTTATTATTTTTTATTTAATTTTCTTTCTATATGGGTTCCTTTTTACTTGTTGACTGTAGTACATTTATAATTTTAGTATCGTGATTTGCAGCAAATTAAGTCTCGTTTGTTTTCGAAAATAAAATAAGATGAGTTAAAATTAAAGTTAAAAAATTGAATAAAATATTGTTAAAATATATTTTTTAATATTATTTTTATTTTGAGATTTAAAAAAGTAGAATTATTTATTTTATTTTATATTAAAATTAAAAAAATTATAATTATTAGATAAAAAAAAATAAGATGAAATATTTTCTAAAAATAAATCAGGCAGATAATAAATATTACGAAAGGCATGCTTTTGTCAGTTAGCTAGCTATTGCATCAACTTCAGACCTTATGTCGATGTATGCATTTATGATCGTTAGTTTATTCAATGTGTCGATCGGCACGCACCTAATAATATAGAGCGGTGCTGCTTTGACGTTTTATTTCGATACTTATTTTAACATCTTATATATTTTAATTTCTTTTACTTAATAGTTAAAGAAATGATTTTTAATATATTGATATTTTTTTATGTTTTTATAAAATATTTTAAAATTATTAAAAAATAAAAATTAAAAATTAAAAAATTAATTTTGATCTAACAGAAACTTACAGCGAGCAACAAAGTAGTGCGATTCTTTATTATTGAAAAGACGGTTAAGGTTGGATTTAGATGTACAGTTCAGATGAGATATTTTAAATAGTAATTGAATAAAATATTATTAGAATTTATTTTTTAATATTATTTTTATTTTAAAATTAAAAAAAATTATAAAGGTTAACGTGTGAAAGTTGGATAAGCAAACTGACCAAATCATACTGAATAATATTATAATGTATATAGAAAAAACTTGTCACCACCTGTCGGGGATAGTCCGACAACTCTAGAAGTGGTCCCCGACACCCTCAAGTTGGCTGTACAACCTTCCCATGCTATGGCTACCAAGGTCGGGGCCTCTAGCCAGTCCACGTGAGGTGGCGCCTACCACCTTCACAGAAATATTTTATACAATTTAGTGTCGAGATTTTACATATTTTTTTAAAAAGGAAACGAGATTTATTATTAAAAAATAATTTTTTTATATAAATTCTAGATTTATATATATATTTTTAAAAGATATATATACTTGGAGCCGGATTAGGGTCGGCTTGCGACTTTTTTGGTTGATTTATCTTAATGTAATACACTAGCCGACTTTGAATACAGACTTGTCGCAAAAGCAGCAACTTGCACGAATGGTGTAATGACTGTCAATTACAATAGATTGGATTGTAAAGATAGGAATGTTTTTTTGAGTGAGAACAATCCAATTTTGAATTACAAAATATTGGGGCTAATAATGCTATAGTGGAAAGTTATCTTTCCAAGTATAAAAGAATCCTGCTACAGCTACAGAGGATACAAAGAATCCTCACCGAAAGGCAAATTTTTTTTTTTTTTTTTGCTTATTTTCAATCATTTTTTTAAACACTTTAAACGTTTTTAAAAAATAGAAAAAAAACCAAATTTATTTAAAAACAGTTCCTTAATCATTAAATAAAATAAAATAAAATAAAATTCTGTATAAATTTTCGGTAAAAAGTGGGAATAGTATTTTTCCTTCATTTAAAGAACAAGAACCACACATGTTATCATAGCTAAAAACACCTACTATATAGGTGTTGTTTTGGCATGCATATAGGGTTATATGAGAACTAATTATATATTGCTTCAAAAAGGGTAAATTTTTGTAGAGACAAGCATTATAGTGTTGTTCCTCAAAAGCATCTCAAGTTGTTCCACACATTTATTAACTACCACAAATTGACCATTTTGTTTAGGCATGATAAATAGTTTTTGTAAGAGAGTTGAACGAACCCCTTGGAATTTGAAAATTCCTTTCTAAAGGTGACCGGTAAAAATAGAATCTTTTAAAAAAGAGAGATTGGGCCAAACCATTGAGTTTGAAGATGTGTTGCAAGAAGAAATGTTATAGTTTTAATTGTATAGGGACGAGCCAAGGAGATAAAATTATTGTACCTAGCTACTCACAATTCCAAATATAACTCTTAACATCTCTCTCTTAAGACTCCGTTTGGATAGTGAAATGAGTGAGATAATTTTAAATAAAAGTTAAATAAAATATATATATTTTTTAATATTATTATGTTTTGAGATTTGAAAATTTTGAATTGTTTATTATATTTTATTTAGAAATTTAAAAAAATTGTAATGATAAAATGAAATAAAATCATTTTCGTATCCAAACGGGCCAAAGTCATTGCCATAGAATTCCCTTTTAGTTTTTGCTAGATCTATAAATAGTTTTGTCAAATCCAAAATGTCCATCTACTAGACTATTGTGAACTAATCCTAGAAGCTTGGACTTGAAGGTTTCATCTTGGCCAACATACAACCACACTCTATAGAAGAGAAGTCTGTCTATACTCGATGCAAAACTTAGAAATAGAGCCTTTTTTTTTATTATTCTACATTAATAAATCGTATCCTAATGCCCATTTATTTTTAGACTTAATATATAGATTATGACGTCATCTATCCTTTAATGCCCTTTTTCTTTGACATTACTACATAAATGTCCAGGGGTCTGTCTTAATACAAATGCAGCTTGTGACATTTCTAATTGCCAACTTAGCTTCATCGGGAACTTTTCAATCAATAAACCCAACTATTCCAACACGTGAATAAGTTTACGCCTATTTGTGGAATTTGATATAAAATGGATATCTAAAAAGCATTGAGAATTGGGAAAGTCTTACCAATATCATGAATATAGGCCGAAAATATGTGAAATGTTTTGAGTGACTTGCCCTGGCCCCCTTCATCCGTTTTAGGCTTACACAAGTATTATTAATATTTATCCATGTACTGGAAAATCATCGTCCTATTTCCACGTATTTGACAATTAGCTAGATTAATAAAACGGCAAAATAAAGGAGCGTTTAAACGTGTCAACTCAATAGCTTGAAATTGCAGGGCACGGGCCTTTGCAAGCTATTTTTATAGAAAGGTTAATTGAGCTTCTAACAGCTCCTTTCTAAAACCTCCAATCCTCAAGGTCTAATTTTAATGCTACAGGAGCTCCATCAGAGGCTTAAAACTGGAACTGCATCTCGGGAGTGTATCCAAGATCAGCAAGAATGGCAGCCATAGCCTTGTTCATTGGTGGTGGCCCACACCTCAATATCTGTAAGAAAAAGACACAGATTAGTCATAGCTACTGGCATATTAACTAACTAATAAGAGAGGCGAGACAGGCTCCTCACCTGAATATCAGGTGCCGGTGGGGGGCAGAATGTTTGAATCATTTCCTTGGATACAAAACCAATACCACCATTCCATCCTTCAGGTGGCTATAGATTGTATTCAAAGTCAGTATAACAGGTTAACAGATAACAATGAAATCTACAAGAGAATAACTTTTTATAAAGATTCTGTGCTTTTCATGGAAGTTGGTGGGGCACAAAAGGGTACGATGCAAATGGAATCAGCACTCATATATATATATATATATATATGTATATAAAAGCATTAGGAACTTATAAAAGAATTAGGATATAATCCAGGATTATAATGGAACACAGTTTCGGCACAACATTGGTGACAGACCTGGGGCTTACTAGTGTGTAATAGTCTAGAAGATTAGATTTCCTTTTTTATTTGATGATTTTATCATAATTTTAAGATTTTGATATTTATCTTTTTGATTCTATGTGACTTGATGTAAATACAAGAATATATAAACGAGAAACTCAAGCTTTGGGACTTCAAATTCCTTTACAATTCCATACTCTCTTTTCCTCATCATCTCCTATAATATTTCATCAATAAATATAATTATTCAACTTAATTACTAAGGATAGGAAAATGTACATTACATAGTCGTCAATTCAAGTAATGAATAATAATACCTGATTCAGAACATAGTAGACAC
>QEOT01006239.1:92212-113819 GCA_003123785.1 Pterocarya stenoptera
TTACCGCTCGAATATTTTTATTTATATTTCTATTTTTTTTATTTTACTTAGTGATTAAGGAAGTGATTATTAGTGAAGTTGTATATTTTTTTAATTTTTTCTTAATGGTTAAGGATGCTAAAAAAATATTTACAAAAATATGATTAAATCAAACTACAAATTTGTGCTAGCGGTACACCTAGCGGTAAGTGCTGGGTGGCCCACTAGCACCACCCAAAAAATTTTTCACCATTCATTTAATAGCTCATGTTTTTTAAGAAAATGATTCCTTTCAAATTAAGTCATAATGAGAATGTGAAATTTAATCACTGCAAGAAACCACACGTCCCATACCTAAGCCTGTCTATGGGAAGGTTTAAGAATTGTGTCAAATATCAGTAGAAAGTACAGCACAGTGTGCCCTTCAGAAAATGCTGGAGGCTTGGGTTAAGAAGTTTTGTTGGTCTTTAATCAATCACTGACAAAGCTGTGCATGCTAGCCATATTTTATTCGTTCCAGACTGGAAATCAGATACCCAGGCCAGATAACCAACCCACGTAGTAAAAGGCAGATCACAAGATCCGGTGTCCGCCCTACACCCAGGTGGATAGCAGATCCAGTTCGCATCCCCTTTTTTTAAAATAATAACAAAATATAAAATACATAATTAAATTGAGATTAAAAAAAAGTGAACCTCGTGGGTCCTTTCGGCAGCCTTGGTGGAGCCTCCTACAGGGTGGGCCTTGCAGGTGAGGAGAAGGGGGGGGGGGGGGGGGGGGGGGGGGGGGGGGGGGGGGGGGGGGGGGGGGGGGGGGGGGGGGGGGGGGGGGGGGGGGGGGGGGGGGGGGGGGGGGGGGGGGGGGGGGGGGGGGGGGGGGGGGGGGGGGGGGGGGGGGGGGGGGGGGGGGGGGGGGGGGGGGGGGGGGGGGGGGGGGGGGGGGGGGGGGGGGGGGGGGGGGGGGGGGGGGGGGGGGGGGGGGGGGGGGGGGGGGGGGGGGGGGGGGGGGGGGGGGGGGGGGGGGGGGGGGGGGGGGGGGGGGGGGGGGGGGGGGGGGGGGGGGGGGGGGGGGGGGGGGGGGGGGGGGGGGGGGGGGGGGGGGGGGGGGGGGGGGGGGGGGGGGGGGGGGGGGGGGGGGGGGGGGGGGGGGGGGGGGGGGGGGGGGGGGCTCGCAGAGGCCTACTAGAAGGTGGCTGATGGTGAGAGGGCCACCCCTCACCCCTCATGGGTGGCTATTTTTTTAATCTTATTTTTTTAAAATTTATTTTTAATTTCTGCTTTTATTTTTATTTGTACTTTTTTCAAATAATTAAAAAATTCTGTATTTACAAAAAATAAAAAAATCTAGATCAATGCATATCCCAGTATGTAAATGCTTATCCGGATCAAGAAATCCGCATCCAGATCTACACCTGAATGCTGATCCGGATTTCATCCAGATTTGCATTTGATCTGGATGAACAGTACTAATCGCCTATAGGTAAAAGGTTGTATGGACTAAATTGTGGAATAAAAAGTTTCAGAGGCACATGGCAAGCATCAAACATGGAGAGGAGGTCAGGGGAGTCATGTCTTGGTAACCCCTAGGTAGAGAGAGAGAGAGAGAGAGAGAGAGAGTTTGCCTTCAAAAGAATGTCCTCATGTGTGACATTGGCATAAATGAGATGTACGTTAGTTTTGTCATCTGAGTCTTCTAGTATGGCTCTTGTAACCTGAAGAAACCAGAAAGAAAAATTATTATAAAACTGAAAGTATTGATAGACTAAAGAAGGGATTCAAGAAAAGCCCTCTAGTCTACACTTCAAAATACAATACCTGGAACATTGGAGTAATGCCAGTTCCGCCAGCGAGCATTCCGAAAGCTCTAACTTGGTTGGGCTGATACTTGAAGCGTCCCTAGAAGCAACAATAATTACATTATTAACTATTTATTGCATTTCTATATTTTTATATCAACTGGTGATTCGACGCATTGGAACATTTTCTGACTTTTAAAAACTTGATAAATGAATCACTCAAAGAAACAAAAATCTGCTGACACAAAAATCTCAATCCTTTGTATATCTCAAAGAAACAACCCCAAGATCAAAGGCAAATAAAAAAAAAACCCACTTAGGCGGATTATACACTGACTGAAAATAACAAGTTTGACCAAAACCAGCCTTAATAGTTTAAATAATGAAAGAAGTCAAACTCGGACAAAATTCTAAGAAAAGCAGGATTTATATAAATTATCCATGATAGCTCAAGCATAGGTTTCACACACATTGCGTGACCTGTTTGTCGCCATGCCATCTCGCTTTAGCCAACATGTAGAAGTTGAGCAAAATTCTCCGAAGAAATAACCACAAAACTTGCTCGAGTGGGTCGTAACGCAAGGGTAGTGCAAACTCTTGGCTTTTGTAATTTGAAATCAGTCCCACAACTTGCTCAATTGAGGGCTGCACAAAATTCCAATTTTGTGAGTTTCTCCATCTTCAAGTCTCATTCTTGCCCTTGAACCTTTCCAAGAACCAATTGGCAATGTTGTAAATGCCATCCTCCTCGGGTTACCCGAATTTGGGTCTCATCAAAAGAATCACAAGTGAAAGGAACAAAGGGGTTAACATCAAATCTATTGGATCTTTTAATGCAGCTTGGAAGCTTCAACCTCTATGCACTCAGATTGATCTTCTCAATAATTTCCAATGGCCAAATATTTATTTCAGGCAACTCCTTGTATTCGACCATAGAAAATTTGTCTTTAGATGTATTGACCCAAACAAACTCACCAACATAAAACTCTACCGCTCTAACAGTTCTTGTCCACACTCATCTTATACGTAGCACTTGAATCCTGTAGATGCTTTGATAGTTGTCTTATAGACCTTTTAAATATGAGTAATCAGATACTCTGTGCTTTGGCAATTACCCACTTCAAATCTTGAATAAGAGCAAGATCAAGTGGGGCATGTGGATTATAGTCATAAACAATGTAGAAAGGTAGCAAATTCCAGTTGATTAAATTCTGATCCCACGATCTGAGATGGTAACCTACCAGACCACAAAGTAAATACACCGTGCACAATTGACAACTCTGTCTGCCCATGCAGATGATAAGCATTTCTGAATTCCAACTTGGAGTTAGATAAATGCAATAGACACCTTTGGATGTGGTTCAGAAAGTGGGTATCTCTATCAAATACAATGGATGGTGCTAACAAATGAATATGGTAAACCTACCAAAAATATGACTAAACAACATTAGTGCATTTGAGGTCTTCTTGCATGCTATGAAGAAGAGAAACATCAATTGCACTAACGTGATTGGTGCAACAGACTGTGGTTGGTGCCATCTGGGAATGAATTCATGAATGAAATGTCAATAAAAGAGCATCAATCCATGAAAACCATGCATGCCATGAACAATAGTCGGTAACGGTCACTCCATANCATGAATATGGTAAACCTACCAAAAATATGACTAAACAACATTAGTGCATTTGAGGTCTTCTTGCATGCTATGAAGAAGAGAAACATCAATTGCACTAACGTGATTGGTGCAACAGACTGTGATTGGTGCCATCTGGGAATGAATTCATGAATGAAATGTCAATAAAAGAGCATCAATCCATGAAAACCATGCATGCCATGAACAATAGTCGGTAACGGTCACTCCATAACATCCATCACCTTAGATTCAACCATAGACATACCGAAGAACAACACAGTATCTGTCAACAATGAGCATTCGAATATGGCCGTAAATACTTCTCCCTTATAAAGCCCTTTAATATGTACACAATTACTGTAGGTGCAACTCAATGCAAACATTGTAGATCATCAATCCATGAAAACCGCGCATGTCATGTACAATAGTCGGTAACGGTCACTCCATAACATCCATCGCCGTAGATTCATCCATAGACATACCTAATAACAACACAGTATCTATCAACAATGAGCATTCGAATATGGCCATAAGTACTTCTCCCTCCTAAAGCCCTTTAATATGTACACAATTACTGTAGGTGCAACTCAATGCAAACATTGTAGATCATCAATCCATGAAAACTGCGCATGTCATGTACAATAGTCGGTAACGGTCACTCCATAACATCCATCGCCGTAGATTCATCCACAGACATACCTGATAACAACACAGTATCTATCAACAATGAGCATTTGATTATGGCCGTAAATACTTTCCCTCCTAAAGCGCTTTAATATATACACAATTACCGTAGGTGCAACTCAATGCAAACATTGTTGATCAGGACATCAATTAAATAAACCACCAAGAATACACCAATGAAAGGCTGAAAAATCTGAATTACCAATTCATGACTATTTTAGGGAGGGGCAACTGACATCCCAAAGGGCATCACCATCACTCATACAACCCTAGACAACTTTAAGGCTGTCTTCTACTCTCCGATACAGATACAGATGTATTAGTAGCCACTTTCCAGATCCAGTTTTGTTAACATGGTAAACCCATAGAATTGGTTCAAACAAATCATCCAACCAAATAATAAGAAAGACTAAGGCCCTCTAGAATATGAACTTTTGCCAACAAGTTCTCCACCTAACTCTCGAGCACTTCATGCTCCTTAGGACTCATACAGTAATGTGGACAGTTAACAAGCTGGACCTTGCACCTAAGTCAATCTGATGTTGAATGTTCCTAAAAAAAAGTAACCCCCCGTATAAATCTCCTAGGAAGTAGGAACACATCAATAAATTCATCCAATAAATCTTTTTATAAGCTTTGCTACCATTCCCTTACTATGAACACAACTCTGGAATCCATCAGCTCAGGTACAATCTCTTTCTTTGATAAGAGATTTTTATATTCCCTAACTAATGGTTTAAATTCAACCTCGGTCAATAAGAGTGCAAATTTCACCTTATAAAAAACAAAACTATATTATCATACTTCCAATCACATACAATTGCTCTAGCATATGACCAAGGTCTACCTAACAGAAGATGATAAACATCCAATGTTTTTTTTTTTTTTTTCTTATAAGTATAAACATCCAATGCTACCTATCACACTACACACTCCCCTTGTATTTCGACCCAATGAAAAAGGCTACTAATCAACACTGGCTGTCACCTTGTTTCTTTTTTGAGCAATGCCAATTTGTCAAGACTAAGATGCTTCTCCGTCTCCAACCTCAACTTCTTGGCAGCTTTCTCAAATAGAACATTCTTACAACCCCTAAAGTTAATCAGAAGTCTGCAGACAACACCCCTAACGCTGCAAGTGAACTGGAAAATAGTATTGCGACACCAATCATCACCTTCTGACTTCCAAGGTGTAAAGCAAACCATCTTGACTAGCAACAAAAGTCCATCATCACCATGGACAAGTTCTTACCCCCATTCCTTCTCAATTCATAATTAGGGCCCTGCTCTGCTCTACACCCACGGTAGTCTCACCAATGGTCTCCTGAAATTCTATAAAAACTCTATCCATATTGTTAACTCTTCTTCTTTTCTTTTTCTTTTTCTTTGTTTTTTTTACAAGTAAGAATTTTATTAATAAGAAACTAGGCAAAGCCTAAGTAAACAGTTTGTATACAAGAGCAGAGACCTAGTTAAGAAGAAGAAGAAAAAATAGAGACAAGGAACCCATGAACATTTGGATCATTAAAATCTCTAGTCATTGTCCAAAGAAATGGCATTTTAATTCACTTCTACGCTCCTATACCAAACATTCTTTATTTTTGAAACCCTGGTCATTTTGTTCCCTCCAAATACACCATAGGAGGCATATGGGGACCATCCTCCAAATTACTATAATTTGCTGAATACCATGAATGTTTTTCCAACTGGCTAGGAGATCAAAAACCCTCCCTGGCATTGCCCATGCTATTCCAACCATGCTGAAAAAATCATCCCACAAGGCCCTGAAAACCTCACTGTGAAGAAGAAAATTGTCCACTATTTCGTCACTTTTCCTGCACATGCAACACAGTTAATTACAACGATCTGCTTTTTTCATAGGTTGTCCATTGTCAATATCTATCCCAATGATGTAGTCCATACAAAAGAAAGCAACCTTCTGAGGGGCCTTACTCTCCTAAATATTCTTCAAAGGGAAAGAATTGCTCTCCTAATTAGTAATGGACCTATAGAAGGAACAAACAAAATTCTTCCTTTATGGATGGAACCCACCGCATCTTGTCTACCTATTGATTTATCATCCCCATTGAGTACAACAGGCTGAAGAAACCTGCAAAGAACCTGACTTCCCAATCATGGGCAGCTTTAGGGCTGTAAATAAAAATGCTGATAGGTAGCTTGAATTTGGCTTGATTAAACTCGAATTCGACTCAATTCGATTATTAAATAGGTTATTTGTGAGCAAAGATTAAACTCGATTATTAAATGATACAAACTCGTACAAAAGTCACCCGACTCAATTAAAGTTCGTGAACATGGCCATTGTGATACCCCATACTGACTGTTAAGAATAGAGGTATATGGGATCTTGGGAAGGAAAAGTTCTTGCTATTTATAATGGTTCCAATGGGCCTTCAATTGCATCATTGACTAGTCCTTTTGGCATATAGGCCTAGATGTGGCTTTGGCCTGGAATGTCTTATTCAAGTTGATGATAATTTTAAGAGTGTAGATAATAATTTTGTATGGGCCTTCGCTGGCATTTATGGGCAAAATCAATAGAAGATTATTGTGGGAAGAACTTGCTGGTGGAATTTACCATGGTGCATAGGTGGTGATTTCAACGTTATACAATTCCCAAGCGAACGTTCAAGAGACAACAGGCTGTGACCAGCAATGACAGAAGTCTCGGAGTGTATTTTTTACTTGGGTTTGGTGGATATCCCCCTCTGGGAGGTGCTTATACGTGGTCCAATAATCATACGTAGTCTAGATTGGACAGATTCTTAGTCTCATCGAAGTGGGAAACACACTATCCGGATCTTTGTCAAAAGAGGTTGTCTCACCTTTGTTCCGATCATTTTCCACTATTATTAGATTGTGGGGGCATTCAACGAAGGCATCGGTATTTTAAATTCGAGAATATGTGGCTGAAAACCGAAGGTTTTGTTGAAAGGGTACGGCAATGGTGGTCTTCGTATTAGATCCATGGTACCCCAAGTTTTATTTCGCAGGTAAACTAAAAGCTCTAAAGAATGATTTAAAGTTATGGAACACACAATCATTTGGTGATGTAGGTGACCATAAAAAGTCCATGTTGGAGGAGCTTCAGGAGGTAGAGAGGGCACAAGAGGGTTGGGCTCTCTCCCTGGAGGAAGTTTCTCAGAAGGCTGAATTAGTGGCAAAGCTAGATAGGGTTATGTTATTGGATGAGATCTCTTGGCGCCAAAAATCAAGAGCATTATGGTTTAAGGGAGACCGAAGTACAAAGTTCTTCCATAAAGTGGCCAACTCTCATAGGAGAACTAACAACATTGAGATGTTAAAAACAGATGGCAAGGACTGTGTGGAGGCTCCTGTGATTAGGGAGCATGTTATTGACTTTTTTGAACAATTGCTTTGTGAGCAAGTGGGATGGCGGCCAAAACTCGATAGACTAGCTTTTGAGTCCATTAACACACAACAAGCCTCGTGGTTGGAGAGGCCCTTTGAGGAGACGGAGGTTCACAGCATGGAAAGGAGAATGGTTAAAGATAAAGCACCTGGCCTAGATGGTTTTTCCATGGGATTTTTTCAGACATGTTGGGATGTGGTGAGGGAGGATTTAATGAGTGTGTTCCATAAATTCTTTTCGGTTGGGAAGTTTGAGAAAAGCCTCAACGCCACATTTATTGCATTTATTCCCAAGAAGCTTGGGGGCATCTGAGGTGAAGTATTACCAGCCCATTAGCCTCGTGAATGGGGTGTATAAAATCATATCGAAGTTGCTCACAAACTGCCTAAGAGACGCCCTGAGGAAAATCATTACAAAACCCCAAAATGCATTTGTGAAAGGTAGACAAATTCTGGACTCAATTCTCATTGCCAATGAATGTTTAGACAGTAGACTAAAATCTGAAGAATCAGGGATTCTATGCAAATTAGATATGGAGAAGGCGTATGATCATGTTAATTGGGAGTTCCTACTTTATTTGCTTGGGAGGTGTGGGTTAGGGGCGAAATGGTGCTCATGGATTAGATGGTGTATCTCAACGGCGAAGTTTTCGATCTTGGTGAATGGCAGCCCAAATGGTTTCTTTAACAGCTCCCGAGGTCTAATACAAGGAGATCCTTTATCCCCACTTCTATTTGTCATTGTTATGGAGGCGCACTTAACAGAATGATTTTAGCCTTGGTGAACAATGGATTTATTGATGGCTTCTCGGTTGATAATCCTACTAGGGGCTCCATTATTATATCTCATTTATTGTTTGCAGATGATACACTAATCTTTTGTGAGGCAGAACAAAATCAAATTCAAGCATTGAAGGCATTATTACTCTGTTTTGAAGAGGTATCAAGGTTGAAAGTGAATTATCATAAATCAGAGTTGGTACCAGTGGGTAATGTTCGCAATATCCGGCAGTTGGCTAATACCCTTGAATGTAAGGTTTCCTCTCTCCCCATGAATTACCTTGGTCTTCCCTTGGGGGCAGTTGCAAGGTCTATATCGATTTGGGATACAGTGATTGAGAACATTGAACGCAGACTAGCAGGTTGGAAAAGATTGTATCATTCGAAAGGTGGCAGGATCACTCTAATCAAAAGTACTCTTTCAAATCTACCAACTTACTTTTTATATGTATTCTCAATCCTAGCAAGTGCGGCGAAACACATCGAGAAACTTTATCGTGATTTTCTGTGGAGTGGGTTAGGAGATGAATTCAAGTTTCACCTAGTCAAGTGGGATAAGGTTTGCTCTCTAGTCTCCTACAGTTGGTTGGGTATCAGAAAGTTGAAGATTTTCAATCGAGCCTTACTTGGGAAGTGGATGTGGAGATACATCATGGAACCGGAGGCCTTATGGAAATCGGTGATTGATCTTAAATATGGAGGTATGTCAGGGGGTGGTGCACTAGAGAAGTTCATGGGGCTTATGGAGTTGAAATTTGGAAACACATTAGTGGAGGGTGGGGGATTTTGTTAGGCACACTCGCTGGTGTTGGGTAATGGGTTTAGAATAAAATTTTGGACTGACCGATGGTGTGGAGATCATGCTCTAAAGAATTCTTTCCCTTCAACTTTTAGAATTGCGAAGATGCATCAGTGGCTGATTGTATGGAGTTCTCTGGGGACCTAGTCTAATGGAATGTGAATTTTACCAGGGCGGCCCAAGATTGGGAAGTTGGCAGCATTAAGTAGTTTTTTCGTCTTCTATACACCATCATACCAAGAACACAAGGCGCTGACATGATATGGTGGATACCTATCGGTAGAGATATATTCTTAGTTCACTCTTTTTATAAGACCCTCACACAACCACAGAACACTAAAAAGGATTTGGCGAAATAAGACGCCTCCTAAAGCGGCATTTTTTATATGGGTAGCAACATTGGGTAAGATCTTGACTTTGAACAACTTACGAAAATGAAGGGTGATCATAGTAGAGTGGTGTTGCATGCGTAGGAAAAATGGTGAAATTGTGGATCACTTGCTATTGCATTGTGAGGTCACTAAACGTTATGAACTGAAGTGTTCAACACATTAGGTCTTGCTTGGGTGATGCCTACCATAGTGATTGAGCTCATGGCCAGTTGAGATCTACGAGGTCTCCCACAAATTTCAGCTGTGTGGAAAATGGTTCCGATATGTATTCTGTGGTGCCTATGAAAGGAGCAAAATAGCCGGATGTTTGAAGAGAATGAGCGTTCATTGGAAGAACTTCAATTATTTTTTGTCAGCACTCTTTTTCTATGGGCCACAGCTGTGGATTTTCGTGGCCTTAATTTTCATGATTTTCTAGTTTCTATTTCCTCTTTCTAAATAGGTGTTACCTTTTGTATACCATCTTGTGTACTTGGGCTATGCTTATTCATATTAATATAATCGTTTACTTATCAAAAAAAATTATAAATAGGTGTAACCAAGCACACTGGATGTATATAAGAGAAAATACCTAGCCCATAATGAACAGTAAGCACATAATAGGGAACAACGCCCAAGAGGGAGAAATGATGAGAGACTTGAAAAACGAACTAACGCTGAACTTCCCTTTCTGCAAAAGATGTCAGACAATCTTATCAGCTACTCCCACCCTTTTAGTGCACCATTCATTTCCCAAGAATGGCCAAATTGAACATCCTTAGATTTCAAATCCCCAACCCACCACAAGAGGTCAAATAACATACCTTTTCCAAATTGACTAATATGAAAATGTTCGACTCTTCACCCAATCCACTCTAAAAGAAATCACGTTGGAACTTCTCAATACGACCCACCACGCCACCCAAAAGAGGGAAAGGGGATAGGAAGTAAGTCAGCAACTTTGAGAGTGTACTCTAAACATTGTTCACATGCCCCACTAGAACCATTTCTGATTTAAACAAGTTCACTTTTAGACTAGAAACAGCTTCAAAGAATAGAAGTGCCCTTAAAGACTGGATTAGGCTTCGAACCGGCATACAATCTGCGAACAATAAATGTGGGAAGCTAAGAACTCCACGGTTAATGTCCCCCACTGCCAAACCCATCATAAAGCCCCTGAAAACTATCGTTAACAAGATTCTGGTTGGGACTTCCATTATGATAACAAATGAAGGAGGAGAAAAAGGATCAGCCTACCTCAGCCCTTGAGATCTATTGAAGAAATCAACCGGGAAATCATTCACCAAAACACAGAGGCAAGCTGTGGATACACAATACATGATCCACGAACACCACCGTTCCCCAAATCCACACCTCTCCAATATTTGAAACACAAGACTTAGAGACTAGTTGAACCCGTCCTATTGGGTGGAAGTTGGTTTCCCTCTATTTTGTGCAGGGCATGGAGCCACATTACAATTTGGGGGACTGGTTTTACACGAAGACTACCAACATCATCTACTATTGCACCCAATGGCTTCCTAACGAAGTTTGTTCTAGATTCAATGCCCTCTTATGCGCTTTAGATCCCTTATGTTTTTTCTTCCTTTTTTTTATTGGCACCAGGTGTCCAAAACAAAGTCCCAACTAATCCCAGGGGGCCCTCAGCAAGGAGTTTTCCTCAAATACACTTCGGGTAATTTAAGGAGAAATACCCCAGTCCGATGACCCCAAGAAGTTTTTTGCACCCAAGATACATTCACAGGATCAAAGAAATAAGTATTTCAAAATTGGTGTCTCATACATCCACCAAATTGTAAAACCGGGTGATTATCATACTCCCTCAAATCTACAAGTGTCACCAATCTATAGAACTCTGCAGTATACTCATCAATCTATCACATGTCCAACTTAAGGTTTCAAAGTTGGTGATACATCATCCTCACATAATTGTGGGTAAGAGAGCTGCCCTTGTGTGCTTAATCAATTTCATCCAACTAATGTACTTCAATTTTCCTTGGTAGACTCAAATTTGCTTCAACCATTGCCACAATACTGTAGCTTGCAAGGCAAATTTGGTAGCCACCAAAGGAACTCAACTGTCATCAGGAACCTCCTTGAAATCCATTACATCCTCTGCAATAGTAACCCCATACAAGAACTCTTCAGGTTGTTGATAAATTTATGATTCTAATACGTCGAGCCTAAAACCAGACTCCCATCTATCAATGTTATTGTGCATTATGGGCACTCCCTGTTCCATTCCCTGCAAAGAGACTAAATGGTCATTTACCAAGACTATTATTGTCATCATGTTCCTTAAAGAAAGCAAATCTGTTGACGTTGATGCTTGTTGACCACATATAAGGCTGCGAGTTGTTCAGATAACACATGGAACTGATAATGGAGCTTCCCAAATTGCACATTTAGTCATTATGAACATACGTCTAGTTGCAAATCACATATTGCCTAATCACGTTAATACACCTCGCCAACCTAAGCATGTTGTTCTCCACGTGATTTCTGTATCTAACGCCAACTAATGTATCGCATGAGGTGAGAAGCTGAATATGCTAACATAGATTCCACCATTTTAAAACCAAAAGAATAAAATGAAGAAAACTCTCTCAAGAAGATTATGTTTATTGAAAACAAGAAAAATTACTAATTCAGCCAAAACCAACCCTTTTCTTTTGATAAGTAAACTAATTTGGCCAAAACTGATCTTAGGGTGCTTAACAATGATAAGAAGTTAGAACAAACTGAAATTCTAATAAAAACAGGATTTATGAAAAGTATTGCAGGGTCTCTCAAGCTAAATGTTCACTGCCAACTCGCTCAAGCCAACATCACAAAAAAAAGTCAAAGTTAAATCCTCTAAAAAAAAGCCATAAAACTCGCTCAAGAATGTCTTCATGAAAACTATCATGTTTGCATTCCAAAATAAGTCCCATAACTCACTCAAGCATGAGCCGAGCAAAGGCCTCATAAAAGTTCAATTTTTTGCCACCGTGAAGTCATCTTCATGCCCTCAAATCTCTGCAAGAATCAATTATCAATTTGCCATACACCTCAGAGCAAGAGGGTGGGAGGGACAAAATTGATTCCCAAGTTTTCTGGAATTAGTAAACTAAAATCTTCTGTATTTTGACACTTATATCTGGACTACAAATTGTATTTGCATGTATAGCTAAAAAGTAATGTTCAGTTGTTAACAAAAATATGCATATAAAGTATGCTTTAGGCTTTAGTATCTCCTTCATTTAATCTATTTCATGTATGAGTGAATGTGAAGAGGACTAAAATGTAATAGGGCATCACCATTTATGCAATGGGCTTTTTAATGCTTATAGAGATCAGCTCATTCAATAGACCATCCATGCATTCCCATAATCAATATTACTCTTCAGTTTGTTCAAAGTAAATCATGTGATAATTAATTAAGTGGCTCACTCCGATTGAGTCACGCAATTCAACATGCTACATAGTCTAGGGGACCATTAGACAATATATCAAATCGAAAATAATGCATCTCAAAGGGAGTGACTTTACCTTTGGACCCTTCACAGCCAAGTAATCACCTTCAGACATCTCTCGAAAATGGTGGGACATCCTTCCTTGTGGATACATCTATTTAAAAATGAAATAAATAAAGTAACATAAATAAATCCACAATACTTCATTGAAAATATCGTCAATTCACTATTGGTGTAAAAGCTTGTTATTTACACCAGTCAATGAGAGATCATGTCAGGCTCTTATTTCTTCTCAGATATAACCGAGAAATGACAGCCCAGTCTAAGAAAAAAGACCCCAAAATCTCTGTCTTCAACCCATCGGATCTGATCGACACTTTTTGTACAAAAACGAGGGAAAACTCTCTCTCATTTCATGAACCCTAAAAATAAAAAATGAAACAGAAGCTATTATCTTTGTATTTTGGGAGTTTTATCCTGAAACTCTGCTTGGAAGCCCAGAGCAAAAAATGGAAAGAAACTGAGTTTTCTTTTTTTTTTCGAGAAAGCATAATGTATTGCCTGCCTGCCCATGTGCTCTGTTATACTCTTGCAAATCAGTAAGTTCTCTCTCCTGTATGTTTGGCATTTTTCTCTCACTATTGTCTATTCTAAAGAGAAAAACCAACCCAATTTCAGAGTTCTTTTTTCCTGGGATTTGATTTTTCAGTCAGTCTTTTCCAAATAATAGGTGAAGAACAATTTGTGGTTAATTTCGAAAGTTGACAGCTATACCAAGTTTGTACAACAATGAGAGATGGTAGCTCCAAGAAACACTTCAACAGTTCCAACCATTCTAAGTCCATTTCAGACATTTTTGAAAAGGGGCAGTCAAAAGAGTTGGAAACAGAATTCGTAGTTGGGGCAGCGAGCATAGTTCCTGGACAGGGCGACCAAAGAAGTTAGAAATGGAGTTATTAGATGAGGCAGCAAACAAAGTTATTGGACGGACCAGCCTTTGGAGCTGGCGACAAAGAGAGAGAGCAGATGGGAGGAAGGGTTTTCGGCCAGATGAGATTTAAATAGGGTATCTTTTTCATTAGGGCAATAATTCCATGGATCTCGTTTTATTTGAGAAACAATGAGATTCTGATGTGCCAATCTCTCATTAGGCGGTGTAAAACCAAACTTTTCACCATATCCGGACAAAAGATGCTCTCTAATTCATTCATGACAAAATGTAATTCACCAATGGTAGGTTGCAGAGTATGTTAACCTTTATAACTAATTCAAAGTATCCAACATCTGAATCCAAAGTTGTTGGTGTATATGGTTTGATAACGTCTTCACCAAGACCATCTTTTCCTCTGGAAGAGGACGGAAAAGTGTGAAATCATTGTGATAAACCATAAAATAACAAGTTTCATTCAAGCAGTACACACTCATACTTCAGCATTTGTTCTCATTAAAAAGTAAGCTGGGCATTGGCATTGTTTAATGATGTGGACACGTAAGAGAAAACTTAGAAATCAAACCTGCAACTCATATGCTGTCCAATTGGAAGACCCAACACAGAAGTTGGCGTAGGAAGAGAAAATCTAAACTTAGCCACATTATGACTGAGCTGGGTGCGCTTGACAAGTTTAAATTCCTTGAAGCTCTCAGGGTCCAAGCAACCTATTAAGGCACATCTAAGTGTCATTGAAAATTGCAGATAAAGAAAGGCATGCCACATGTATGTATATGCACACACAAAAAATGAAGCGTGGGGTGAATAGAGAATGCAGATAAGTGAAAGGAGCAGAAAATGAGGTTGTTTTAGTTTGAATAACTCAGAAGGAAAATGAGCACAAACACCCCCAAGCTTCTAAGTGCCCTCTCGCAATCTTTGGATCTTCTGTATGATTGCCATGACCTCAAAGCCTACATAAGTTTAGGTTCAAGCTTTCACTCACTGCAGCTTTCACTCGCTGCAATTATCTCCAACATAAGTTTGGCTTACAGAGAAACCTAGGTACTTGTAATACAAATTGTAGTAACTAATTCAATAACGACCATTTGATCAGATTTTGCAATGCAAAGTAATGTTATTGAATCATGCAAATGTATATTTCATCAGTTCCCCAGTGCTACAAAATCAGTCGTTCAGTTTAATGAAGGCCTAAATATGCTAACCCTCCCGAATGTTTTATGAAATAAACAACTCTTTTTGATTATATTTCTTGACTTAAAAAGGGAAAACTACCTGTCATGGAGCAGCCTAGTGCTCATAGGATAAGCTTGGGATGAGCTGTAGACTTAAGAATAGTTTGGATAAAAAGAATTTTGAAAATTTCTCAGAAAGTTTGAGAAAAGATTTGAGATATATTTTTTATTGGGTTTTGTAATAGTTGATAGAAAAACTTAGAAAAAGGGTTTTTGAAATATGTTTTGTATTGGGTTTTTGAAAATAGGTAGGAAAATTTGAAAAGTTGTTTAAATACAATATTTTTGGCCTTATTAATTATTATAAAAAAAAAAAAAAGCAATATTTTTGGGGGGTTTTGTGAAAGTTGTTTTGGCTTTTATGTTTTTTTTTTTCACAGAAACCTAAGCAAATCATTGTATGACAAGTTTTTACGACAAACAGAAAAATTTGTGAGATCTAGTGATGTTTGGATTGAAGTTCAAAACCTTTTCTGACACATTTTGAAAATTATTGTATCCAGACATCCATTCAAACATTCTAAGTTAACTTTGCACTAAGAGTTCTCCTGAATTACTTTTATTTAAAAAACAAACAGAGTTCCTGAATTGCCTGATACACAGTTCTGATAGGTGGGGTTGTAAATCTGGAATTTTCTCCCCATGGGTGAGCCCAAAGGACACAACCATGGTGAAATCCCACGTCATTAGAAAACAAAGGAAAAGTAAGAAAACAATAAAAGCATTAACATGTTATTTTTTCTTAGTAAATTTGACTCTGATGCACTGAGAGCTCTAATTTCCTTCTCTTCTATTGATATGTTAAGAAAAGCAACTAAACAGATGGTGCACAGCCAAAGTACATGGGAGGAATACAAGAGATACTAAAATAAAAATAATTACAAATATATTTCTTTATTTCCTATTTTTAGCAAAAGATTGTAGATGTATGAATCCATATAATAATTTACCTTGTCTACAACAAAATTCCTACAATCTTGGTCTATTGTCAGTACCAAGCCATGGAAGTGAATACATAATTTGAAGAAATATGCACTCTCTCATTGACTATGAGTTGAAGAGGTTCACCTGAAATTCCCCAATTAAAAAGAGAGGGCCCTTTAGCCACCTTACTGTCAAAAGCAGTTTTAGCATCTGGACCCTGATCTTTAAGTTCATCTTTTACATTTTGATGGGGTAACATACGGGACTTAATGATGTGCCAAGATTTTCTACTTTTTGACTGCAGTTCATAACTCATAAAAGGGCCCAATCTATTTAAAGAATCAATGTTTGATTAAACAAGCCTTACTACTTTGGAAGCCCAATAATTTTTTTTAAAGTCCCCGATACATTATGATTATAATGTATAATTATGTTTTAATAATAAGATTAAATACTGAATACTTTGACAGTCCCAAGCTTAGAGGGATGAGTATTTGGAGGCTTGACCTGGTCACAAAGCAGCATTTATACAGATCCTCTTCTCTCAAAGATCTTCCCCATGTTTATCCTCACAATCATGTTACTGTAGAGATAGCCTTAAAAGTCCCATCTCTCTCCATTCCTTTACTCACTTCATCTCCTGTGCCCAGTCAAAGATCGACTTTACCGAGAGCCCAATCTTAGAAAATCACAAAACTGCTGCTGGGAAATTAGTATTCACCAGTCCTAAGTTTTATTTTTCCTTTCCTCCCGTAATCTCTTTCTCCTTCACTATTTCTATTCCTTCTAGTCTCGCTCAGAACCAACTCTTTTTTTTTTTTTGGTAATGTTTTATGTTTTAACCACCCAAGTGAGCAAGCTGGCGAGGCTTAGATAGAAGAACCTAGTGTCAATTAAATCAGTGTGACTAGTTTGTTTAGATTTTATGTTAGCATGTTATTTTATCCGTTTCCTTCCGCTTTCAAGACTCCAATTATGTTTTTATAAATGACTTCATTTTAATGAAGAATTTATTTTTACGTTGGATCTCTTCCCTGCTGTGAGTTACATAGGTATGTAACGTCCCTAGCCTATGGAAAGGACTGTTACAAATGGTTTCTTAGGGCTTTGAAGTAAAGAAAATCGGCCATGAAGTTCATGGGACTAATATAAAATCCTCTGTCGTTGTAATGACCTTATAGAGCAGAATGAGTTCCAAATAACCATTCTGCATTTGCAAGAATGCGACAGTAACATAATATTCTAAAGTCCATATTTTTGTAAACAACATGCGAACCACGGCAGCAACCTACTCGCCACACCTAATTGAAATCTGCAATTTTTCCCTGTTATTTGTATCATGCTTTTCTCATAAGTGTTGATATAAAATTTTAAATATTTATCTTCTTCGTTCATCAATTACAATAATTAGGAACAACTATCGTTGCTTTAAATTAATAACTGTAGTTGCTTTCTCTCCGATCAGTTCCGTATTTTGAATCTATTTTAATGCATCATTCAGATCATCAATTCTAACCTGAGAGGTGCAGTTCTTAGGAGCATTTAAAAACCAAATGGACGATATAATCATAAACGAACTCTAGAAAAGAAAAAAAAAAAAAAAGTTGCCATGTACTTGAAACTTCTCGCTAACTATAATTAGGCTTTAGATAAAGCATCACATTGCAAATGCAAACAAAAAGGAAACAATATGTTGGGAACCAGAGGCAATGTAAATTGAAAGATAAAAGCCGAAAATGAGAAACGACGCGAGGGGCGAAAGCCGAACCTTTAGGTTTCTTGGTGAGGTAGTAATAGTAGGAGGTGCCAGCGGCAATGGCCACGAGAGCCACGGCTATGCTTATCATCTCTGCCCTGTGAGACTGAAACAGTTCCATTTTGAGAAGAGAGGGAGAGAAAGGTTTCCGCAGCTGAGGCACTTCAGCGCGACTGGAAATGAAAAATCTGGTCCGCAGTGGCGACGAGAATTATAACTCTATATTTATATGGACGAAAAGCAAGGGGTGCAGGAAAAGAAATTTTCTGGGTTGCTTGTGATAGCTGCCCACAATGATGAATCAGTTTGCCATGTGCCGCGTTTACATTGCCCAAAGATTTTCCAGCAATAAATGCTCTTTTGGCGGAGTCAACATATATGAAGATGAAAGTTGGGTAGGTTGTAAAGAATTGCTAATTTTTCTTTTTTACTTTCTTTTTTTCTAATATTTTAGTTGAGAATGGCTACAATCTCGATTAGGCCTTCAATCCTAACTCCCATCTTAACATTTTAATAAATTATATAAAATAATTTTATTTAAAAATTTTTACATTACACATTATCTATGTATTGCTTGACATTAAACAGATAATGAATTTTGTTGAATCTTTTTCACAACTAGATAGATAATTTGATAAGTCAATCATTTTTTTTCTGTATTTCAGAATACAATTAACCAACATGTTAACTAAATTTCTAAAAACTCTAATATTAATTATTTAAAAAAAATTTCAGACACCATTATGGCAATCAATTGAGATGGCCAAACTTTAACAATTTTTTTAAACACAGCAGTTCTATCTTGAGCCCAATGGTGGCTGCTAGTCACCTCTAGGTGTCACCGGCTCGGTTTGGTTCAATTTTAAACATTTTTTTAAAATTGAGTCGGTACACATCGTTTTTAAAATTTTAAGAGCCGATACCGAACCGATTCACCACCAAAAAGGAAACTTCTGATTTGTTCAATTTGTGTCCAATTTTTTTGGTTTTACGGATAAACAAAATGATACTCCAACAAAACGTTAGCAAGTGATTGATCCATTTTCCTCATTTTTTGTTATATTAATTTTATGAAATAACATTAAAATTTATATGTTATATCAAAATTCAAATGTTATATTAAAAATTATAAGACTAATTTATGTTATATCATAATCAAATATTATATTAAGATTTATATGATTAATTTTATGTTCTATTAAACGTTATATTAATTTTATGTTATAAGATTAATAGATATGAATAATAAGATTTTAAATTTTCATGTTATATTAATTAACAATTTAGCATATAGTAATAATATAAAAAAATCATATAAATAATATTTTATATAATATATATATATACCAGTCCAGTTCGGTTCTAATCAGTATTCTAAAAATCAAAATGGGAACCGAATCAATTTTCAACTGATTTTTCTATATAGGAAATGGTACCAAACCGGACCTGGTCCTGTTCACTGATTTCCCGATTTGTTTTACTGCCCTAGCCACCCCACATGGGTCTCTGAACCATCCATTTGTTTTTCTCTTTTTAGTTATATAAGTCGATTGGTAACTTTGTAATAACTAGTATAAAGTAATATGGGAATTTCTTTTCAAATAATCCATTATAAACATTTAAAAAAAAATTAATTTTTTAAGTGAATTATATTTTTTCAAAAAAATCTAGACAAGGCTTGCACAACCTAAGCCTGCATAAATCAAATAATATAGGATGAAGTTGTGATCTCACGTTTTAGTTTAAAATACACTCAAATATCTTTGGATGACAATATCATGTTGAATGTGTAATGCAAAATAACATGAAACTTGCGCATAAAATTATAGCATTTATAAATCTATCATGACAGTCACAAATAGCATTCATCATGATTTGGCTATGTAAAATGGGGTTCCAAGGTCATACATACATAATATTTTCGTGTTGTTTACCATACGAATTGTGTAAAGGCATGATCATGCTACTTACTTTATAGGACTAATCCAATATTCCCGTTGCATGATTGCTTGCCTATTAAATCAGGATTGTAACTTATGTCAATGTTAAATTGCACTTAAATTCTTAAATTAAACACGTATTGTGACGCCCCGACTCCCATATACAAAAAATTTCAGGAATCGTGACGTCAAGATGATGACAATACGGTCATGCATCCCAACAACAAGTGCCAAGTGTGTGAAACAGATAAACAGTGCATAATAAAATACGCAACGGATCATAAATAAGTCAACTAGTACCAGAATTTTAGTTTAATACAAATATCCAAATACAAAGCGTTTAAAAACATAAACCAAATGTCCCAAAAATAATACAAGGCTGAAAATAAATATAACACGAGTGATCCCAGATTATTCATCCGGCGGAGCCAAATCCTCAGGCTCGGCATCTACATCATCATCAACAAAATCTGCAGTACCATTAAAATGGTACCACAGGTAAGTTATAACCCAACCAATCCTGAGATAAAAATACATTTAATGCAACTAACCATGAATGCATATGATGCAACATGCCTGAAATCTAACACACGCCAAAATCCCATTTGGCCCAAAATATTTCCATCAAAACATTTCTACCATTTTTTCCAGAAAATGGCCCAAAACAATATCCATCATTTTTCCAGAAAATGACTCACACAAAACATATCTAACACACGCTATTTTCTCAGAAAACAGCCATTTTTCATTTTTTTCATTAACCCATATGCACCATGGTCTCCCTTAGGGACCATCCGCACGTCCTGGCTGTGTAACGAGCGATGTTCAGTTCTGCACCTAGTGCGTTCGTGGCCAGGCATCCTCTAGTCCCCGCTAGCAGAAGGGTCACGGAGTCGGCACGTAACTCGTCTGATCCCGTTGTCACTCGGCGACAACCCAGGGGACGTCACTCAGTATATTCCGCTCCCGAGTGACCAGAGGAGTTCTACCGAGATAATGCCCCATCTCGGTTTGGGGTGGTGATACACACGCACCCAAAAATCTAATTCACATATGAAAACCTAGTTTTCAAAATATCCACATGATCATGAATGCAATTACATGAAAATCTAGTTTTCAATTTACAAACATGAACATGCGTGCATATGCAATGTACCAAACCACAACAAAAATATCCAACAACCAACCAAATCACAATAACCAATCACACAAATACTCCGTCCTTAAATCCATCCACCCCCGAACTCCTCGGACTCAGTCAGGAAACCAACCAGAACACAGTAAAATCAGTTAATGCAAAAATATATTTAAATCTCAAAGTTTGTTTAGGAAAATACTTACAGTGCTATATATTAATTTTTGAAAAATCATGGAAGAGCTAGAAGCGCCAAAACGGCAACTCCACAGTGTAAAAATACACTGGCCGTGGGTCTCAAAAACTCACTGTTGAACGAAGTCAAACTAAGACTAGAAATTGATTGCGTAGGGCCTAAGGTGGTCAGTGACGCTAATGGTGGTAGCCTTTGGTCGTGGGTGGCGGCGTAGGTGGCAGTTTAAGGCCAAAAGAGTAAAACGGAGATGAGCTTGGCGAGGTTTCACCGGTGACGGATCGAGGTCGGGGTTGGGTCCATTGGGTTGCTAGAAGGTAGAGGAAGAAGTGGTGAAGAAATGGTGGCCGAACGGCAGCGCTGGAACGAAGAGAAGGCCACGGCTTTGGACAAGGCATGCGGGCAAACGACGGTGTTAACTGGCCTGAGATCGGAGGGGTTTGGTCATCGGTCGGTGGGGGTTTGAATGGGACGGGCGGTGCGATACACGGAGGCCTGTGACAATGGCTAGGCGGAAGAAACCGAAAGCACGGGGGGAGAGAGAGAGAGAGAGAGAGAGAGAGAG
>QEOT01006239.1:122604-138677 GCA_003123785.1 Pterocarya stenoptera
AAAGAGAGAATTGAAAGGCGTATGTCAATTGAAATTCTTGGTCCTTTTGATTTTTCAAGTTTTAAAATCTGTGTTGAATGTATAAAAGTAAGCAAACAAATATACGGAAAATAGGTGCCAACATGAGTTTAGGCATCTTAGAAGTGATACATACTCACATTTGTGATTTTTTCTTTACAATATCTTGAAATGATCAACGATATTTTATCTATTTTATAGATGATTATTCGTGTTATGGGTATCTATATTTAATATATGAAAAATCACATGCATTGGACTCAAGAACAATTAGTTGCTACTTTGTTGGATATTTGAAGAGATTGAGGGATTTCAAGTTTTATTACTTTTCAAGTAATACCATAATTGAGACGGATAATGTCAAATTTATTGAGGATATTCAAGATAATGGGAGTACACAACCCAAAGATATTGTATTTGAAGAGGAACAACTTCAAATCTCATTGACAAATACTGAGAGTGACGAGGTGGTCACACATGTCATAATGTAGGACGCGGATGCAGATCATGTGAAGCCCCATATTCTTCTTACGATCGAACATACTTTGAAGAGTCGGGACATGCAATACAAAGTTACCTACCCTTGTTCATAACAGATAAAGATGCAATTCACCTAGCATGTATCTAAATATATACTAAAATAACATAAATATCATAATTCACATGATAAAAATAATCGAAAAGTCATAGTTCTTATCCAAAAGATTTGTAATAAGTACTGGAGGCATAGCTCCATAATTCCAGTACTAAAAAACATAACTACTGAGCTAACTCGCTGAGTCACTCACGCAACTCAGCTAAGATAGCCATAATCCCATTTTAAAACTAGAGGACTAAAGCAACAAGCTCCTCATCTAGTTGGTCCAATGCTGGCTATACACATCCTAACACATAATCTACCATTTCAGGAGAAATGGTAGTTGAGACTATTAATGAGATTCGATTATAAATCTCAACAAGTTAACAACTAACTAAACTAGCAGTATACAAATGCATGCATGATAATAAAATGACATGAATGCTGACGTGAACATGAATGAGCGTGATATGACTTGGAAATAGCATGATATGTGCTGACATAACTTGAAAACTGACATGGATTAAAAACTGACATGAACTGAAACTGACTTAAACTAAAACGGACTTCAACTTAAACTGACATGAACTGAAACTTATTTAAACTGAAATTGATATGAACATATACATGTTTAATTAAAAGTGAAATGTGGATACAACACAAGTCCCCTTAAGCTATGTGCTCCTACCGGTACTGCATCACATCATTGGTATATGCACTAACTGTGAGTACATCAATATACTGAATTAAAACTGGTTAGCACCGCCGGCGTTGGGTTCCTAACTTTCCTTTAGAAACAAGTTATTTAGGCCCTATTCGAAATTTCTTAATTGTTACATTGTCAACCCAAGGAATTCCACGCCTGTTTAAATACTCCAACTTGGACAACGGAGTTTCACTAGGATAACACTCCATCTTTATACTTGGGGTCATGATAAAAAAAAAAAGACTCCACTAATTTGAAAATACTAATTTTCATGACATACTCTATACATAGAATATAGCATGACATGTACAATGACTGTGTGACAAATGACATGACATAACGTGGCATGTAACATATGAGCATGTACTTGAAATAATTAACATGGCATGTTATATTAAATAATTTATAATAATCATAAGTGAAAAGAATGTGACAACTATTGCTTACCATTGTACATACAAAAATATACTGGGAAGTAAGTTAGAGGCTAACTTATAGTAACTGTAGCGTAATGCACATAAAAAGGCGTGAAATAGCGTGGACTGAAATAAAATAATTCTAAAGGTTATAATATCCCTTTAAACACTTAAAATACAAAACTCATTGACTCATGGCAAAATTTGTCATTTTACCCATATTCATGAGAAATGACCATTTTGCTCATAAATTAAGGATTTTACATACGAACTCTAAATTCTATCAAGATTTATATTCCTCATGTAAATTTGATCCTAAGTCAAAAAATACAATCAAAAAAACTTAATTCAAAATACAACCATACAAACTATGCCTTGGCTGAAACATATAAAGGTTAGAAGGTCTTGATTTTTTTTGCAATTTTTTCAAGTTTTAAACCATATACTTCAACCAATTCATGCAACACTAAAAATCATATTATAGGTTCAAATATCATGCTAAGACATAACAAAATCATTTCAAAAAATTTAAGTTCCTTATAACCATAAAAATGCCAAAAACACTAAGTTTTGGTCAAATAGAACAACTCCTTGATGTTTTTGGTCTAACATTTTTCAAATTAAATCCAAGGACTCCAAAGTTCATAAACATATTCCTAACATGTTAATAAATGCAACCCAAATGATAATCATGCTTGAGAAATGAACAAAATCACAAAAAAAAAAATCATATTCAATCCAATCGGCATGCTCACTAAGTTCAAAATCGAGCATCACTAGTTTTTTACTTAAAATAAAAACACCAGATCAAAAATTTCTATAAAGTAAACCTCAAGAAATAAAAATATATACTCCATTTTCAAGTTTTAAACTGGATCTAAGCATTTAATCCAAAATCAAATGTCAAAAATTCCATTAAAACATTAAGTATACTGGTGAGCTTCAAATCATGCCTAAACCAAACCTTTTCATGCACAACATGCTTCAAATCAAAGATTTAAACCAAATATATATATATTTTTTTAAAATACTCTGAACACCTAAATGAAGTCTTAAGAACATCATATAAGAATTTCATAACCATTGGACTAGGTTTCTAGAACAAAAAATCATCATAACCTTAAAACAGAAACTGTTTTGTGTGTTCTATTTTCATCCTCAAAGAAAATGTGTATGAATCTTTTATAAAAATACTAACATGTTTTGGATCAACTCATAACATATATAAAAATGCGTTAGCACTTCATCATATCAATATCAACTCCTAACGTTAACAAAAAGTTCATCAAAACACCAAGATTTCACATCATCTAAAATGTGGCCCAGTATGAACTCTATATTTTCAAATCCACTTTTCACCAATTAATAATCTACAAAAAATTACATAAAATATATTATTGGAAACTAGACTCAAATAGAAACAATTAGGGTAGGTTTAGGGGGTGAGATGATAATTTTGTGTTTTGTTTGAAAGTTTAAAATATTATGTCTTAATATTATGATTGTTTTGGGATTTGAAAAAGTTGAATTGGGATTTGAAAAAGCTGAATTATTTATTATATTTTGTATAATGATTTGAAAAAGGTGTAATGATGAGTTAAGATGATATGAGAATTTTGGAGAATTTCTCACCCCCAAACCTGCCCTATATGCAGGAAGTTTTTGATAATCGACTTAAAAAAGGCTTTCAAAAAGTCGAGCAAGATCAACCAGAAAAATTATCAAAAACTTCAATCTGAGTTCTCTTCAAGAAACTGAAAAGAAAGTGACAAAGGGTGAAGGGGCTATCATGGATACCCTTTGTAGGAGCAGAAGGCTGATGGGGGATGTGTGAATAATCAAAACTAGGGGCAAAACCATGGACAACTCTGCTGAGTAGTGTGGTGGTTTGGCCTTCCCATCCATGCACAATTTAGGCTGACATATCAGCCATAGGATAGCCTAGGGAGTTGGGGGAAACTTCCTTAAGAATCTATGCACAGGTGGTGTTTTTTTTATGGGCCTTAACAGAATGGGCCTCTCTTTAGCGCTTAAGGAGGGTTTGTTTGGGATTTCAATTTCTAACAAGTCCAATTTTAATTTTCTTGGCCCAATGAGATTACCAAGATACAAAATAATAAATGAGGGTATAATAGCATGTACTTGACTGTTAATAGTATGTGAAAGTGATTTAATCAAGTACTTAATTACTTCAACTAAAACTGGTCATTTAGGGTTTTGGAAAAACAATTTAGGGTTTCATCATCCATCATGGTTTTAGAGTTTCAATTGTATCTCAAAGGTTTGGAGTTTTAATAAGATTGAAACATTCTTTTGGTTGGCAACAAAGTATTTGGATGGATGGAATAGTGTTTGGTTTAGGTAGTATGATCACAATGCTTGATTTTTTTTCATTCTTTCACATTTCCATCTTATGGTCTCTCTTAGTGTCAAGTGTCCTACACTATTCACCAAGTGTGACTAAGATCTTGCCAAGTGTCCAACAAAACTCCTCAAGACTGATTTGAACTATCCACATAGTGATTTAACAAAAGACTGACCTGGGTGCCAGATGGTGCTATCACGAGTGTTACTATTCGCCCAAAAAATTGTGGAAATTAACATTGCACCATAAAATCCTAAATAATCATAAGTCTAGTGGTAAAATTCGTTTCACAAAATTTGACTTCTAAGCATCTCAATTAAATCAAAAGGCATTTCTAAACACTTTTCATCTGGAAAAAAAATGTATTATTACACCATAAAATCTTAAATATTCATCTGAAACTAATGGTGCAATTCATTCTCCAATATAATACTCCTACGTAGCTCAAATAATTAAAACATTACTTCTGTCACCATAGCCGGTAGAAAATCGACTATGCTGACAGACTAAAACCTAAGTGATCGCTCAATTCATAAAATCTTTGTGGGATCTCATGAAACTCTTTAGGTCTACAGAAATTTCTAGCAGACTGTTATAGATCATAAACCATTCTTGAGTTGCCTCTTACTACTACAAAAAAACCTGAACAATCTCAACCGGATGTTCCAACAAGGAGATCAAATAGGGAGAGAAGATTATCAATTTTGAATAATTACATTGTTTATCTACAAATGTTTGCTATAGGGTTCGAAGATAATCCAATCTCTTTCAATCAAGCCAAAAAAAAGTGCTAACTCCCAAAAATGGATGTTAGGTGAGTTAAAGTCTACAACGAACAATGATGTTTGGGACCTTGCCGAATTCCTAAGTGTATTAAACCAATTGGTTGTATGGGTTCTTAAAACCAAGCAAGACTCGAAAGGCAATATCAAGAGGTATAAAGCATGTCTAGTTGCAAAATATTTTACTCAAAATGAATGCATTGACTATAAAGATAATTTCTCTTCAATTTTATTGAAAGACGCTTTTAGGATCATTATAGCACTTGTAACTCATATGATTTAGAGCTTCATCAAATAGATGTAAATACCACTTTTCTCAATGGCGACATTGAGGAAACAAGATATACGGTGAGACCAAAGGACTTTGAGATTGATGAATCAAAGTCATTTAGTTTGAAAACTGAAGAAATTCATCAATGCTTTAAAGCAGGAATCCTGCTAATGATATCAAAAATTTGATCAAGCAATTTATTCTTTTAGTTTTAAGGCAAATGTTGTGGATCAATGTATTTTTCATAAGATCACTAGGAGCAACTATATATTTTTGGTGCTATATGTCAATGACATCCTATTGGCAAGTAGTGACATAGGCCTGCTACATGAAACTAGGTTTCTTTCGAAACACTTTGAAATGAAAGCTCTTGGTGAAGCATCTTTTGTGATAGGCATATAGATTCATTGTGATAGATCTCAGGGTATAGTCGGTTGATCATAGAAGGCATATGTCAAGAGAATACTCAGTAGGTTTGGCATGCAAAATTGTGCATTTGAAGATACACCCATTGCAAAAGGTGATAGATAAAATTTGCTCCATTGCCCAAAGAACAATATTGAAAGAAACAAATTGAGTACATCCCTTATGGATTAGCTATAGGGAGCCTTATATATGCTCAAGTTAGTGGAAAGATGCTAATGGTGTTGTGCAGTACTTACAAAGAACAAACGACTATATGCTCAAATATTGGAGGTCAAGCCATTTGGAGATTATAGGGTTCTTGGACTTCGACTTTGCCGGTTGACTCGATAGTAAGAAATCCATTTCAAGTTATGTTTCATGTTAGCTAGGGTACCTGTGTCATGGAAAAGCGTCAAAGAGACACTTTATAGCTTTTTCTACCATGAAATCAGAATTTATTACTTGCTATGAGGCATCCAATCGTGCAAAATGGTTACGAAATTTTATAACTAGACTTCAAGTCGTGGATAGCATTGAGAATCTACTAAAGATTTGTTATGATAATAATGTTGCTAAGTATATTCCAATAACGACATGAGTTCATCAAAGTCTAAACACATTGATATAAAGTTTCTTGTTATGAATGAAAGAATTTAGAATCGTCATGTGTCAATTGGGTACATTAGTACAAACATCATGACTAAAGATCCACTCACTAAGGGCTTTCCACCTAAAAATGTTTAAGGAGCAAATAGCTTGTATGGGAGTGGTTGATATTTTACTAGTGGGAGTTTTTCTATTACTAGCTTGTATGGATCAGTTATAACACATATGAGATGAAATTTGAAAACTGAATAAAATATTATTATTATATAAGTTTTTAATATCATTATTGTTTTAGAATTTAAAAAGGTTGAATTGTTTATTGTATTTTGTGTAGGAATTTAGAAAAGTTGTAATGATTAAATGAGATTAAATAAGATGGTTTGTGTAACCAAATGAGGCCCTAATATGATCATATTTTGGTTTATTGATGATTCTGAAATAAAGTAGCCTTTCTTTCAAAAATTGTGGTAATATATAAGATTTGAAATACTGATGGATTGACTCATGTTTGAGTCAAAAACTTGAACCAGTTAGAAATATGCATGATAAAGAATCACATTACATGAAATCTTCATGCTACACATTCGTTCTTGATCTATGTTATTGATGATATTAGTGTTTGTGATCATGGATGGATCATGTCACAATAAATTGGACAACGCCATGATCTTATATAGATATCATTCAATGAACCAGATTGTTTTGAAATTATACATAAAATTTGGCAATTTCAGTCTGTATTGATAAAGTTTATAGTATTTTATTTTTCAAGTGACCTATGTGGTCCAAGTAAGAGATTGTTAGAAATATTTTAATTTAATAGACCTAGATAGATCATAAATCATACATTACATAATAGTCAAATATAAGGTTTGAGTAATGTTTGTAAAGCCCATTAAGTGTGATCAATAAAGTGACATAATTAGGTTATTGACACATTTCTAAAAGCTCATGATTTTGGTCAGATCATGAGTATTAAAATTGTACAGATCTAATTCAAGTATAGAGAGCCATTAAGGACCCATGTAATTCAATTATTTTATAATGGGCAAAAGTGGAATTCATGTATTATATATAGGTTATGGTCCCCACACCAAATTCATTCTTGACTCTACACATCTTACTGTTGTGAGTTTTTACAGAAAATGAACATTAGACGTGAAAAATCGAACCACTGCACTCTTCTCTCCAATGGCTACAAGTACGCTCTCTTTATCAAATTCTACAACGACTTGACATGAGATCTAGACATATTCAGATTCTCCAATTCCAACATGTGGAAGACGTAAGAATATGTGGTATTGGCTTTCGGTGGTCTCAATTTGCAGGGTCTTTGTGAGGCGAAGGTTGGAGGCTTGTGGCTTTGTTTTATATGGGCTTAATGGTGTTGCTAATTGCAGGAATGAAGCAAGAGGCTCATGATGGTTGGCGGGTTGTGCTCTGTTTTAGGGTGTAGGAAATAGAGGCTGGAAAGGCATAGCTTAGACTAGTTACTATGTCCTACTTTGGGTCAGGTGTGGGCAAACTTACAGTACAGTTCTGATGCAATGAAATGAAATTGTTGTGGCATGTCTTGCTATTGTATAGTGTTGCTAGTCAGTGGCTTGCAAAGGAACAGAGGTCAACCTTGTTGCAACGACTATGTGAGGCAAATATGGCTTATGGTGGCTCCACTACAGGTTCAAGGAGAGGCTACAATGGTGGCATGATGAGTAGTTGAGGAGTAGTGGTTTATGGTTGAGTTCATTTGTTGCATGATTAATATTTAAGGGGTGCTTATGGTTTGGTTAGGACTGCAACATGTATTTGCTTTGTGTCTATGATGGGGGCTTCCTCTCTTGAATGTATTGGTAGTTGTGGCTTAGCGAAAAGTATGGGGACTGCAGTGAAGTAAAGGAGTTGTTGTGCAACAGAGTGGCTAAACTTCTTGTTGTGCAACAGAGTGGCTAAACTTACATGATCAATGTGAGGTCTAAATTTGAGAGTTGCGGCAACCTTAGGGAAGGAGGAAAATGATGGTTTAACATGCATGGGTTTATAAATTAGAATCGATTTTGGGGTCATATTCATGGGTTAAACCCATGGGTCCAAGGGTTTTTCCTTGGGTCTTGCCTAGGCTTATCAATTCACCTGGGTCTAATAAGTGGATTGTGTCATTTTAATAGATCTAACTAAACAATTGAGCTTGCCTATGTTCTCATGGGCCAAGTATTTACGAATTTCTAATGGGCTGAATCTTGAATCCAAAATAAGCCTACCTCACCCAATAAATATCTATGTTTTTAAATAATTCCTTGAGCACATTACCAGATAAAAATGGACTCTTTTGCTTAATAACATAAAACGAGCTTAAACCAACTCGTTGGGCCTAATAAAATCCATAACCTTCCAAAATGATTTTCTATACCTATGGTTTATCCAATATTGTCTAATAATATCAATTGAGCTTCAATTAACATATTGGGCCTTTGCTATCATCCAAAATCATTGACTAAACCTCAACAATCCTTCAAATAAGCTTTTAGGTCCATAGGTCCAATAAGAACTTGTTTGCCAACTACTTTTATATATATAAATATATATATATAAATATTTAGCCAACTTCAATAAATTTATAGCTCTTAGGCTTATCCTATATGGCAGGTTAAATCCATGGGTCCAGGGTCCTAATCTAACCTAAAATGTAAATTTCAACAATGGGCTTGATTAAAAGCCTAAAATAACTTCAGTCTAGTTTCTACACCACATAAAATAATGACCTTAAATAATAGCAAAATAAACTCCTTACAAGGTTCAAGGTGTTACATATTTAAGCTTCATATTCAATGCCATAATATGTAGAGTATGATCAACACTTTTACACATTTCATCCAATCACCCATTTACCTGGAAAACTTGTTGCCAATATTTCTTTAATGCCACATAAAAAGAATCCAAAATGTTGAATGTGACATTATAAAAATAGTTCTTCTACGAGTAGTCAACTTGGGGGACCCTTGGCGCACTCTTGTGCTGACATGGCTTTAAAAAATAAAAAACAATACAATGGATTAAAAGAAACTAAAAGAAAAAGAAGCAACATTGAAGAAGAAGCTTTATAGGTTTCTCGCTCAGTACGAACCAGTGGCCCTTTTCCATTCGCATTTCTCCTCTCCGAACGTCTCACACGTCTCTCTCGCAGGAAGGGAAACCGGGTTGAAGCTTTAGCTTGCTTTCCCACTCACGAACCAGTGCACCATTTCTCAGAACCGAAAAATTATGGAACACCCCCACCGCCAATCCTTGTCGAACATCCGTCGTTAGATGTGGTAGATTTTAAGCTTTTTTATTTTTCAGTCTTCAATTCTATTCTAACTTCCGTGCTTCTTGTGCATATATATTTATTATTAAGATTGAGGTTTTTACTTGTTGATCATGGTTTTCCCCTATTTTTACCTTTGTATATAGCTTATTCCGAACAAAATCCCACTACACAGTATTGAAACTTTTGAGTTCCCCTGATTCTTTTATTTTGGATGCTAAAATATTTTTCCAAAAAAATGTATATATATAAACCTGCTCATTTGATATTTGTCATTTTCAAGTTTGTATGCAAAATATAATGTGTGTAGTTGAATGAATGGTTTATGTACTTTTGTTCTAATAAAAGCTTTGATTGTTCAAGTAAAAGCTTTGAATATAAAATCACGTTGATGTATTTCTAATAAAATATATGTGTGTGTTTATATATTTTTATGTATTTGTATATAAAATCACGTTGATGTAAATGACATTTGAAATATGGTGAATCTAGAAAAATTTTATTTTATATACTGATGACATAATTTTTGTAATAGAATTTAGATGGAGAAAGGGAAAGAGCACGCATCTTCATTAAGATCCACCAACAAATTCATCAACCTAGCTATACGTACTGTAAGGAAATTCAGTATAACTATTTCATTTAATGTTTACATTTATTACGTAAGTTTTGGTTCACTCTTCAACTAATGATTGGTTGATATGTTAGGTGATAGCAAAACCCTTTTGCCCACAATTCTCAATACCTCATACCACATGTCCAGCAAAACAAGTATTTTGTTATATTATTTTTGAATTATTTATCTATTTTATTAATATATTTATCTTAAGTTTTCAACACATTATCATTATTCCTTTATGTGTTAGTTGATACCAAGATTATGGTATCCGGATTTACCAGCACCTCCTACCACTGATCCATCAACCAATACAGCATCGCAGGTATTTTGAATATTAATTTTGAACTATTAATGACTATATTTATTTTTGGTCTTCCACACATTGTCACTATTACTTTATGTGTTAGGTGATACCGACACTATTTTATCCAGACTTCCAGAACTATATGCATGGTTTGCATTCACAAATGTCATATGTGTGGATACCACCATTTGTTCCTCGTCTTGATTCCAACCCAACGAAGCTAACTAATCAGGTGATGTGTTCGTTCTTGAAGTAATGTGCTTATTTCTCACCATGCTTATATTGATTTACACATGATTTTTTATTTTTGTAAACTATAGGAAAATCTTATGTTTCCATTTCACACTTCAACTACTCCTCTGGTTGCTATAAAATCTACAAGCTCAAGCCATGTCGAAAAAATTCAGGATCCCACACTTGACCTTGGGGAGGCCAAGACTTTGTTACCCTCTGTGCGTAATATTGTTGAATCCAAAGACGAAGAGACGTCCGAGTCACAAAATACAGTGCAAACTAGTGGTGGTGATAGAATTGAGGAGCCCAAGTTTGGGATAGTGTTTAAATTTGAAGAAGAATTAGTTCCTTATTATAAGAAATATGGGAAACAATATGGTTTCGGAGTAACGACACAAAGAATTAAGAGGGATGAGGATGAGAGTTTGAGATATGTTACGTTGGGTTGTGCTCGTGGTGGGAAGGAACAAAACCGGACCTCAAATGTCACGAGGCCACATCCAACATCAAAAACAAAGTTTAAGGTGAAGATAAATGCCACATTGGTTGATGGGATGTTGAAGGTATTAACGGTTCACAATACACACAACCACGACTTGTCCCCACAAAAATCAAGATTTTTTCACTGTAATAGAGAAGTGAGCGAGTTAGTAAAGAGAGTGTTAGATATAAATGATCAAGCTGGCATACAAATAAATAAGAGTTTTGCCACTCTTGTGCAAGAAGCTGGTGGGTTCAAAAACTTGCTGTTTCAAGAAAAAGACTATCGTAATTATATCGACAATGCACATCATCTTCGACTTGGGAAAGGTGGCACTGGAGCCCTTCGTAAGTATTTTGAGAGGATATAATACAAGAATGATGGGTTTTGTGCAATGATAGATTTTGATGATGATAGCATATTGAGGAATATATTTTGGGTAGATGCATGAAGTAGGACAGCTTAACAATATTTTGGTTATGTCGTCATATTCGACACCACATATTTGACAAACAGGTATAGGATGCGGTTTGCACCGTTTGTGAGTGTAAACCACCACTATCAGTCAATCCTTTTAGGAGCAGGATTGATCTCTAGTGAGGATACAAAAATGTTTACATGGTTATTCCAAACTTGGTTGAACTGTATGTAAGGTAAAGCTTCGAATACTATCATCACAAATTAAGATAGAGTAATAAAAAATGCCATTGTTATCGTTTTTCCAAATACCCAAGATAGATTCTACCTTTGGCACATACTGAAGAAAGTACTTGAGAAGCTCGGTTCATATGATGCATATAAAACCTAGCTGAAAAGTCAACTGCTAAAGTGTGTGTATGATTCTCAAACAATTGACGAGTTTGAGAAATATTGGGAAGTGTTAATTACGACATACAACTTGCAGGAGAATGCCTGGTTGCAGAGTTTATACACGGAGTGTACGTACTGGGCACCGATATTCCTGAAAGATGTGTTATGGGCTAGAATGAGTACAACACAACGAAGCGAGAGCATGAATGCTTTCTTTGATGGGTATGTTCATGCTAGGACAAATTTAAAAGAGTTTGTCAATCAATACAATAATGGGTTAAGGAAGAAGATTGAGAATGAAAATGGGGCGAACTTCTACTCATTTAATGTCACAATACCCGGTGGTGTCAGTTAATCCACTTGAGAAGATATTTCAGGAGTTGTACACGAACTCTAAATTTAGAGAAGTTCAACATGAGATAATGGGGATGCTCTGTTGTCTGTCAATTCTACACCAAAAGGATGGTGTAATTGCAATATATTATGTAGAAGGTAAAGTTCCTATTGATGGTTTCATCAAGTCAGTTACCTATCGCGTGTCATTTAATGAGACTGCATGCGAGGCCAAGTGTTCCTATGGATTGTTTGAGATGAGAGGGATCATGTGTACACATGTATTAGCCGTTTTCAAAATTAACCGTGTCTGTTCTGTGCTAGAGAAGTACATATTGGATCGATAGAGAAATGACATAAAAATGAGATACACTGTTACAAAAAGTAATTATGTCGTAGCTGATGTGAGGCCAAAAGTGAGCAGATATGCACGTATAATCCAGATGTGTTACAACGTGGCAACAAATGCAGCTTCATGTGATGATCATGTTGAGGATATGATTGCCAAGTTAACTGTAATGAATGAGGTCTACCGCACCAAGTCGTCGCAACAAATCAATTCCAACGTTGCAATTACAACTGTCGATGCAAATACAGTTTGGAGTTCACAAAAGGTACTCAACCCCCATGTTGTGAGAGGTAAAGGCAGGCCACCATTTCTCTAAAAAAAATCAATGATTGAGAGAGTGCGCCCACGATAAAGAAAGCTGCTCAAAAGAGAAAACATAAACAGGTAAACTCAGTGTAACTTTGCAATCCATGTATTAGCCATTTATCTTGTATAATTGATTAAAGAGATGTAATATGGTTTTTCTCCCATTTCGTAGCCACATGGAAAAGATAGCGAAGTTGTTAACACTTGCAGGAATTTATTTGGCCAAACAGTTATTGAGAATGAAGAGAGTGCTCCCTTTTAAGTTACATACATATTATTTCCTTTAAAGTATATTGTGTTATTATATTTGTTCAAATTATATGATTTTAAATAGTTTTTAAAATAAATAAAAACTTTCTTGTCTTGTTGAATTCAGAGATATTGATCTAATATATTTTTTTTTTATCTATTGTTAGCTGCCCCAAAATATTGTTGAAGTGTTGGAGTCCAGTGGAACCCATATTAGTGTTGCAATAATTGAGACTCAAGAAAGTGTACTTAATCTTTGTTTATTTTGTCCATTTCTCTAAAGTGATTGAATTGTTATATTATGTTCGTTTTTAACTATTTATATTACATTTACAGATGCAACTTGAGGTAGATATAACCCAACTATAATGATTGGGACTCAATTTAGTTGGAAAAAATCTGGTTGATGAGTAGAAATAATGAAGCTAACATTTTTGTAAAGTTTTTTGTAAAGTGGTTGTTTTATTATGTTCAATGTAGATAACTGGTGTAATTTGAGTTCCAGACTTGTTGTATTGTGTTCGATGTATATACTTCATGAGCCACTTTTCACAATTTGATTAATGGAAAAAAGCTGTATTTTGGAACAATTTTTATTAGTGCACGAGATTTTTGTTGCTTGTTAAATGAATAAAAGAAGCTAGTATGTTCCCAACAACAAACATATTCTATTACAAAGACTACGTCCATTACATGTTATTATGATAAATAGAGACTATGTCTAAAGTGATTGAATTTGTTATATTATGTTCGTTTTTAACTGCTTATATTACATTCACATATGCAACTTGAGGTAGATGGAACCCAACTGGATAGTTGAGGTAGATGGAACCCAACTACAGTGATTAGGACTCAATTTAGTTGGGAAAAAATTTGGCTGATGAGTAGAAATAACGAAACTGACATTTTTGTAAAGTGTTTTGTAAAATAGTTGTTATATTATGTTCAATGTAGATAATTGGTGTAATTTGAGTTCCAGACTTGTTGTATTGTGTTCAATGTATATATTTCATAAGCCACTTTTCACAATTTGATTAATGGAAAAAAACTGTATTTTGGAACAATCCTTGTTAGTGCACAAGATTTTTGTTGCTTGTTAAATGAGTAAAAGAAGCTGGTATATTCCCAACAACAAACATATTCCATTACAAAAACTACGTCCATTACTTGTTATTATGATAAATAGAGACTATGTCCATTACAAAGACTATGTCTATTACTATGATCATATCAAGTACAACAAAATTAATACAGGTTTGGTAACATTGCTACTATCAAGTTTGGTAAGAGCTTTAAATTGGGCTGCATTTTGTTCTTTCAATGCAAACCCAACTCTCTCCCCTTCTTATACCCTTTTGCAACCTGTTAATAGGAATGACAAGAAATAGAACTATCATCTGTCTATTAGAAAAATATTGATGGTATATTGGAAATTGGAAGCAATTCAACTCAAAAAAAAAAAAATCATGACATCAAATGTTTGCCCTTCCTTCTGGTTTGTAGGAAATTGCGCCTCTCCCATTCACCTAAAATGTTGGTACTCCTTTTTTAAGCATCACGGTTTGTCCTGGAACATATAGACCTTATACATGATGTCTAGCAGTGCCAAATTTGCTCACAAGTCAATTCTTCCTAGTGCATGAACTTAAGCTGGCTTCATATAAAGCACATCATGAGCATTCAAATAATTTATATTTTAGATATATAAGAGACTTGTTAATAAAAACCCAAAATAAGAAAGGAGTACAAATTCTAACCTGAAATAAGCAGGGCCATGAAAGGAAATTGAAGATTTCTTTCGATTAACCTAGAAAAGAGAAGACCCATTCAGTTGCAGAAAGCAAGGTACCTTGCATTCATGAGTGCATATAAAAGTACATACACATTAGCCTTTTTCCTTCTAAAAAATGCAACAATAAATAGTAACTAAGTTGTATTTTAAAATGTAACATGTTCACGCTAACATACAAAAAGGGTAACATATTATGCATTGTCTAGATGTTACTCTATTACTTGGCCACTAGAGCATGAGCCTCCATGTGATGTACACCAATTATTGGTAAATTAAAGCTACCGGTAGTCTTCCGAGCTTTTAGCACACCAGCTACATTGCAATTACACAAAATAACTCTAAGCAACCAACATAAATTCTGTAGTTGTCTCAAAATTTTGCAGATTATTCTCAAGCAGCTACTGTAAAATTTGCAACAAGGACCTACAACAATTTCCACTACAATTTCCACTCATATGTAATTCCTTCGTTGGTCTGTGCGAGTGTATTGTGCATGAGAGTCTATAACCAAACCCCATGTGTGGGCCACGATTGAACATAAAGACGGGGAAAAAATAATAATTTCTACCATCAAATACTCAACTTAAATACTGGATATCTTTTTCAATTAATCTAAGATTTGTAACATGAGTCTTCCTTTTCTAGTGAGATTCACACTTACTATACTACCTTGATGTAAGCAGGTCTGCCTTGATGTAATTAAGACTTAAAATTAGATAATGACACAGACAATACACAACTTGGGTTATATTCGAAAAACTACTAATCTATTATTCCAAGCAAGGTTGAGAAAATCTCATATAACAATAAATTTAGAGAGAATTTTGGGCCTTGGCTATTCCAAGAAATAGATAAAGAATAAAAAAAATACTTGAAGATGATACTAGCACAATCGATTTGGCAAAACAAAAATATAAACCAATTTTACAGTGAACAAATAAAATTCTTATGTAATTAAATCCGAGAAAGATGAAATGCTATACTTGGGAAGACACCACTTGGCTGAGAATCTCGCCCCTGCTCCTCACCTAAAACACCAGAAAAAAAAAAAAAAAACCACAAAAACCAACCACAACCCATTGTAAATACACCACAAAGCCAAAAACAATCAAATACCCATTACAAAGCCTAAGCCACAATAAAAGAATC
>QEOT01006241.1:0-40866 GCA_003123785.1 Pterocarya stenoptera
AAATTTTTAGGTTGCGTTTGGATAATGAGATATTCTGTAAATAGTAGTATGTGCTAACCAAAAATCTCATCGGATACATTACCTAGAAAATTGGATAACTGTGTAAAATTTTAGACTTGATTTTGTTTTACAAACTTTTGATACCATCGTGTCTCGTCTTATTTCATAAATAATTTTCAATTTCAAAATTTTGATTTTTTAACTTTTTTATCTAATCATTATAATTTTCTCAAACTTTCAAATAAAACACAAAAAATAATTTAATTTTTTCAAATCTCAAAACAAAAATTATATTATACCTCAATTTTAACTTTATAATTTTTTTATTCAATTTTATCTCACTTATTTTTCAAAATCTCATAAAAATCTTAACCCAAACCATTCCATTAATATTTACAAATTATCTCACAATTACTTATTAATTTCTCATCACATCTTCGTAATCAAAATAGACCTTAGTATTTATAAGTCGGATGCTTTCCGGCCCATTATAAAGCCCAGCAGAAACAAGCTAACGGGGATGTTGGACTCTTCTTGTACAAATTGTGCATCTTATAGTTTTTTAATAGGTCACTTGGTGAGCAGGCAATTTGAAGAAATATTGAGAGGTATTTGGCATAGAAGAAATAAAGTAGTCTTTGAGAACCTTTTTGAAAATCCATCACGAGTGATCAAAAATACTTTAACAGAAGGTAATGGGGTAGCACACCATCTGGCCAAATTGGCTTTATCCTTGGAAGGTTTGCATTGTTGGATAGAGGAAGGACCAGTGGATATATATAGCAAATATGGTTCAATCAGGAATGTTATGTACTGATTGATTATTCATGAATAAAAGTAGTTCTTTAATTTTTTAAAAAATATATAATATTCTTATTTTCTCTATTTGGTTTTGATTCTTCAACATTATTTTTATTTTCTTGAGGGTTGGTTGGCTGGAGTTTTGGATTTTGTTTTGTCAATATGGACTGGCCATCATATAAGTGGATCTCTTTGGGCTTTTAAGTAGGGCCTCTTGGGCTCAAAATCCAATTTGTCATCTCTTGATCAGGTCATGAACAACGAAGTGGAGATCGTTTTCACTTTGCGACATTGAATTATCATCCGTTTTGTAACATGCAGTACTCTATAATTATAATATTATTGACGGATTGAATCTTATAGTACTTATTTAAAGTAATGTAGGCTACATAACACAATTATATATATATATATAAATATTTATATAATGGTCAACAAAAGATATTGAATATTATATTATTTTAATAATTTTAAAAATGCAATGTGTCAAAAAACTCATATTTTTAAGATATCCAGTAGTAATTTCAAACGTCGGAGCTGCGTAATTATCTCTTTTTTTATTTGAGTAATTTTTTATTTGTGTATAGATCAAAATTCACAAACTGTGTGACTTATTGTAATACATCAGATTATAAAGTAGATCTAACGTATCATATGATGCTATGTCAGTTTATGAGTTTATTTTTATGGAACTGGCCTGTAACATTTTTATTTGTTATATAATAATTTATCGTATAATATATAACCACATGGCCAATACGTGACATTTACTTTTGTGATGTCTTTAGCAGTTGTTAGTAAAGAATCAGGCCACGACCATCTACGACCGGGAAGAAAAAAAAACACATCCAAAGGAGGATGATCAGCTTAATCGACCCTCTCCCACAAACACGGAATAATTAATGGGCGATCAGTTTTGAAGTGGTCCCAATTAGAAATTAAATATATCATGAGTGCATGCATGCTTATCAAAACAGCTTTGACTTGTTACAGCCTCGTTTGTTTTTAAAGATGAGATGAGATGAGTTTGAAAAAATTGAATTGTTTATTTTATTTTGTATTGAAATTTGAGAAAGTTGTAATGATTAGGTGAGAGAATATGAGATGAATTTAAAAAAATTGAATTGTTTATTTTATTTTGTATTAGAATTTGAAAAAGTGTAATGATGAAATTAAGATGAGATGAGATGAGACGAGAGTTTTTCGAAAACAAACGACATTATTTTCGAAAACATCCTAATCTTGATTATTTTAGTTCCAATATCTTAATGCATGGGTTCCCCCGTTAGAACGCAATTATAATTTCATGCATATATAATATATGAGTAATATTATATACAGTCATAGAATTAATGCACAAATATTCATATACAATCGTTTTGAAGAAGAATATAGTCTACTATTAAAAAATTAAATTTTTTTTTTCATGTGGATCTTCTTATTTTCTCATTTTTTTTTTTAAAGAGGTTGCACGCTACTTACGTATTCCACAACTATAAATATCATTTATCATAATATATATGAATCGAGAAAAGAGCTAGCTCATGCACATAGCTAGGATGTTGAAATTCAGAATTAAATTTATTCAAAAACGTCCCCATGTGCGGAATATATATACTTATATATATAAATAAAGAGTAGAAAATATATCCTGCACATGCATGCATCAAGCTAAATTTAGTTGAACTGCCATTCCAATAAGCCCGATCGATCCGATCCTTTGCATGCGCTGTCTTATAATGGTATGTAGTAAGTACCACGATCGTGATAATGCATGGTATCCTTTTAAGGACTGAACATTTTGTAGAGGAGATCATATTATACATAGTTTACCTACTAATGAATCTTGGAAGGCTAATAATAGTGAAGAAGTCCATTCTGAATGAACAGGCTCAAATATAAAAGGAGTCCAACAAGAATGACCATTGGCCAAGCATAAGAAACCGGAGTATCAGGAGCTTAACCAAGTCAAAGATATGTATGTAACTGCTTACGAGAGAGTATGGATTCCATGCAGATACGTGACCATTTCGACTACAGAATGCATCCCTAAAACTCAAATCCACACTGAAAGATTCTGCATCAGCTAAACGTAATGACAGAATCCTATATATACCGGGTAACCCTCAATAGCTGAGGGAATCTTAATTTTTTTTCCTTTGAATGTTAAATTTTTTCGAAGTTCTAACTGACTTAAGCATCGGAGTGTTTTTAAGCCAACCAGGCCGACTCTGTTTTGATCCTTGCAGGTAGCGGTTCAGATTGTAAGTGAGACATGCCTTTACAAATCTTATAAATTAAAATGAAAGAATAAACTTATAAAATTCATTAATTTTATTATAAAGTATATCTGACTGGCCTATCATATCAATTACGTCAATTTATCATATATTTTTATGAATCTGACATTCTATTTATAAATATGACACTTCTCTTTCTAATGATTCCTCCATTATATAAAGGTGATGTAATTTATATATCAATTAGCAAAGGCACCAAATTGCGTGGGCACGCAACTAATGATCATAAGTAGATTCAATTTCAAACCAACTTAATAATAATAATATGTTTTGATGTTTGATTTATGAAAGTGATACGATAGAACTTGATGTTTTCATCTTTTTCTCGAGCTATTTTTATATTTTTCTTTTTGTTATCATCAGAAGTTATTTCGAACTATATTTTATGTTTATGAATATATAGTTCTTTCATTTGTTTTGAGATAATTTAAGCCTTTTCAACCTCTACTTAATTTTGATAAAATAAACTATTTATATTATATTTTACTTAAAAATAATAATATAAAACGTAAGAAATATGAAATTATTCAAGTTTATATATACAAGTCGTGCATTTTGAGTTTTATATGAACTGTAGCATTAATATAATATATAATATTCATTCTTAATTTTATGTACACAAATGGCTCATCGATCATTGCATGCAGATCGAGCCGAACATTGAATCTTTAAACAACTTGTCGATTGGTTTTATTTATATATATAGCCCTAACCTTGACCACATGATATCCATTTTGTCGACAAATACAGCTAGCATGATATATAGTTGCGTACGTGGAGATAAATAATATCAAGGGGATAGTATAAGCACGTTTTTATTTGCATTATATGCTTGGAAGAATCCATGATCACATGGAGGAGAAAGTAGTATATATATGTGGTAGATGTAAACATTAAACCATCACGCAACAAGGACAGGTCATGCAAGCTGGGGACAGGCATTAGGCAAAGACTATTAATTTAGATAAAAGTCTTGGTCATGACTCGACTAAAGTACGTACATGTTTATTAATTCATTATTTCCCCACGTGATGAAATAGCTCCAACTGCAATTCCACATTAAGGGAGCTTGACACGTACGTACAAAATAATGAAATATATATATATATATTTAAAATGTTAAAATTATAATATAAATAATTAGATCTATATTTTTTCATTAGTTTAAAGTTTTGGGATAAGTAATGATTATTTCATATAGTATTGAACATGAGTCTTGAGTTTGAATATTTATTTTATACTCTATCAATTTAATTAAATATTCTACATATTAGATCTACTCATTAAAGAAGAGTTAGGTCCCACACGCAAGAGTTAGGAAATATATGTTAAGATTATGATATAAATAATTAAATCCACCTCTTCATATGATTTCAGATCTGTAAATTTAAACTTTTAAGACAATTGATGATTTCATAAAAAATTATTATGCACTCAACACGTATTGAAGTCGGTCTTATAAATATGAGAAAATATTAATATTTTAACTTTTTATAATTATATAGGTCTCGTAATAAATACATTGTGTATATTGACATATGATAAATGCTTGCAAATAGCAAAACTGGTGTATAATTAACTGAAGAATGTGTTAGTTTTTTTACTATCTAATTATTTATTTATTTATTTTTTTATTTTTTGAATTTGGATTAAAAATTCTAGAATATGACCTTCTTGCATAATCTAAAAGAAAATAAATTCAATCAATCAACCAACTAAAGAATTTATTTTTAATTGAATTATATGATTATGTTAGTTAATTAAATTTATTTTCTTTTAGATTATACAAGAATCTATGTTCTTAGATTTTTAATCTAGATTTTAAAGAACAAAAGAAAAAAAAAATTAAATAGTAAATTAGCAATAGTAAAGAAAATATACGACTATACGAATATCATTATCCATTAAAATCTAAATACTATAAATTAAATCTTATCATTTAATTATTTTAATAATATATATGTATAGATTCCTTAAAAGATTCTTGTATTGGAGCTTGTGATCAATATTGCTGTTCGGGAAAAAGCTAGGGATCCCTTTTATTTATTTATTTATTTAGTTTTTTTTTTTAACGATTAAGAAATTATTTTTTAATAATATTATGAGTTTTTTTAATATTTAAAAATATTAAAAAAATATGTTAAAAAAAACAAAAGAAAAAAACTTTGAATTGGTGAGCTCCCATTGGGAGCCCCAGCAGTGGTGTAGACCACCCGTTCGTACCCGCGTGCATGTTGTTGTAACTTGTGGGAGTGTCGAAGATTAACGATAGTGGCGTGCTGACATGTGGACCATGTGTTCTTAAACGCATGGCTAGTTCGTGCCTGATGGGACCAATATCCTTACATTTTTTTTTATTATTTTATTATTGAAGGATGATAGAGTCCCTACTGAGAACTATTGTTGGCTCTAGCATATGTTTTTTTAATATATTTTTTTCAGTTATTTTTTATATAAATTTTTTAATAATTTTAAATGTTTTAAAAAAATAAAATAAATTTAGAATATTATTAAAAATCACTTTCTTAATCATAAAGTAAAAAAAATTATTAAAAAATATTTCTTTAATCACGAAGTAAAATAAATTTTTTATTTTATTACGTGATTAAGGAAGTATTTTTTAATGATATTGTGATTTTTTTAAAAAATATTTAAAATTGTTAAAATAATCTATATAAAAAAAGAACTAAAAAAAAAAAACACATGTTAGAGCTAGCGGTAGCTCCCTACCAGCAGTGGCTATAGCATTATTCTTTATTATTAAGTTATTTTTTTTTCCTTTTACTCTTTAAATTTTTTGCCTTTTGAATCTAAATTAAAAATTTGAAGAAATGACCTTCTAATAAAATTTAGAAAAAAATAAATTCAATCAACTAGCGTAATCATATAATCTAAATAAAAATAAACTCAATTTTATAAAAATTGACATTCTTTTACATTTTAGGTCAATTTTTATAAAATTTAATTTATTTTTAATTAAATTACATGATTACGTTGGTTAATTGAATTTATTTTCTTTAAGATTATGCAAAAAGTTCATGTACATTCTAGGATTTTTAATCCAGATTCAAATAGCAATAAAAGAAAAAAACTATTAAATAGTAAAATAATAATAAATGAGGTGTAAGGATAATTATCCTGTACATTTATATCACTCGTGAATATACCATATTGTACATATTTGAGTACACACCGCGCGTGGATTTTTCACAGATCCACGGGACTTGGATATCTTAGATTCTTGATATATTATTGAGTGGCTCTACAATCACCGAGTCGGGATCCAAATTTGGATCCTGTATTTTTTTTTCTTTTTTTAATGTAATTTTTAAATACTCTTAAACATTTAAAAAAATATTCACAACAACATTAAAACAAAATACTTTGTTCAGCGTTAAGTTAAAAAAAAAATTAAAAAACATGTCGGGAGAATGTCTCGGGACCACCTATATATATGGGTGGCCCAAGCATTTCCCTGATTTGTTCCACATGTTCCATTTGGATGAAGTAAAAGCTCACAGCTTGACTTTGGTTTCATCATGTTTATGTCTCTTGATGTTCATCACTGAATTTGTTCCGGGAGATATTGTTGAGTACTTCGTGTTGGGGGCAATTACGTTATTATTATGATGTTTATGTATGTTAGGTAGAAAGTTTTAAATAGATGTAATGTTAGGTAGAAATTTTAAACACGAGTCATGTATAAATCATTTATAAAAGATGGATCGCACTAAAAATGAATAGTTTTTTTTTCTTCTTATTTTTTCAAGGTGAGGTCCATTTTTTTTTTTTTTATAAAGGCATGTGCATGATTTATCTATTTGGGATTTGTACAAATTATTTCTCTTATGAAACAACTTGTACTTATATGTGTATATGGTTACTTTTGGTTCTTTAGATGATTCTTGTGCTATGAGCTAGGTAGGTCACTTACAACTAGGGGTGAAGTTGGTTCAATTCAGTCCAGTTTTGGACATTTTTTAATAGTTGAATCAGTATGTATCGGTTTTGAAAACTTAAGAATTAATACTAGACCGATTCACTACCTAAACCAGAACTTCCAGTTTTTTTGGCTTTGGTTTGGTGCTGTTTTTCCGATTTTACGTATAAACAAAATTATACTCCAATAAAATTTTAGCAGGTGATAGACCCGGAGTAAGTTTATATTAATAACTTAATAATAATATTCATGTTTAAGATTAAAATTTCATGTTATATTAATTTTATGTTATAAAACTAAATTTATATGTTATATCAAAATTCAAATGTTATATTAAAAATCATAAGATTAATTTATGTTATATCGTAGTCCAATCATGTTATATTAATTATATGATATAAGATTAGTAGACATGAATAATAATATTTTATATATCCGCCCCCCCGGGCGGCGGGTCTCTTAATCCCTACTTACAAACGCTTCTTTCTGAGTTAGATCACGTATTAGATCAGCTTGTGACTACTAATATTATATATTACTTGAAAGAGATCAGGCTAGTATGTTGTCTCTTCAATTAATAAAAATTGCTTACTGGAGCTTCATGTATTTCTTTATATTTTTACTTTGAATAAGTACATGCATGACAACTTACCTTATCTAAAAAATAAAAAATTAAATTAGTTTTCCATCAAAGTTAATTTCGTTCTTGGGCACCATGCATGAAGGATGGTCATGGCCGCTTAATTGTTCTAATTAGGTTACTCCCATGTAACTTGACATGTGCTAGCTAGGTTCTAGGTTCAAAATTTCAAATATTCTAAACTATTAATATTAGACACCTAATGATGATTCATTAAATTTTTTAATAGAATTGCATGGGGTTTAGGTTATGACTCAAACCCGACTTAATAGAGCTAGCGCAAGCCCTCAATTATAATTAGGGTGTTATTATGGTCACGTCCAGATAGGAAAACGACTCTCGATTATCCTCCTACCCTTTTTAGCAGAGAGAGAATATTCCCTAAGTTCTCGTGCTATATAAGAACCAACCATCCCCCTCCTCCAAACAAGCCAATTAAACTGCTCATCACCTTCTTGGTTATAACAAGCTGCTGGTGCACCTAGCTAGGTTAAGCAATGGCAACACTGGATGCAGTTGACTTTTTGAGCACAAATTTAGTTCTCAGCGACGTCAGCGTTATGGAGCTCACCAAAAAGCCACTTACAACAATCCCTCAGAACTATATTTGTCCAGATCAAGAGCCAGTACTACTTGGTCTCTCTCATGACTGCAATACTACCAGCCTGCCTTTGCTTCCAACAATTGACATGGAAAAATTGATCATTGGGGAGACCGCAGACTTAGAACTAGACAAGTTTCATTCTGTTTGCAAAGCTTGGGGCCTTTTTCAGGTTTTTTCTCAATTTTTTCTTCATCGATCAGAGTTTATTCATTAACACGTACGACTTCCCTTCACGAATCTCAATGCCTCCAAGCAGTGTCTATTTTTTTTTCCTTCTTTTTTTTTTCCTCTTTTTGACAAAAATTAAAAAAAGGAAAAACAATTGAAACAATATTATAATCCTCAAGAAGTCGTCCGTTGTTTGATTGTTTTACAGTTGGTGAATCATGGAGTAAGTTCTTCACTACTAAACAAGCTGAACAAGGAGATTGAAGAATTCTTCAAGCTTCCCTTGGAAGAGAAAATGAAATACAAGGTTAGGCCAGGTGATGTTGAAGGCTATGGAACAGTCCTCCGACCCAAAGCTCAAAACCTTGATTGGGGTGATAGGTTCTACATGACAATCAACCCTATTCACAAAAGAAAGCCATATTTATTCCCAGAGCTACCTTCATCCTTGAGGTTCTCTCTCTCTCTCTCTCTCTCTCTCTCTCTCTCTCTCTCTCATGTAAACATTTTGTCATATTTTTTTGCTTTCTGCAGGAACACCTTAGAGTCATACTTCTCAGAGCTGCAGAAACTTGCCATGACACTTATGGAGTTTATGGGAAAAGCTCTGAAGATAGACAAGAGAGAGATGGAGGAGTTATTTGAAGATGGGATGAGATCAATGAGGATGACATGCTATCCACCATGCCCACAACCAGAGCTTGTTGTTGGCTTACCTCCTCACTCTGACGCTACTGGTATCACCATTCTTCATCAAGTCAATGGAGTTGAAGGTCTCCAGATTAAGAAAGATGGGGTTTGGATTCCTGTGAACTTCCTTCCTCATGCCTTCGTTGTCAACGTAGGAGACATCATGGAGGTAATTTGTCATATCGTATTTTTCTAGATCATCGCCCCTGATTCCCCCGTCTCTTTTGGAAAGACCGTCTTTTAAAATAAAAGCACGTGGTATGTTGAACGCAGTACACATGTACTGATCTATCATGTGTGTGCGCATATATTTAATTATATATGCTATACTGAAATCATATTTGTATGATAGTCAAGTACGTTTCGTGTATTATTTTTAAAAAATTATTAAAAAAATTTGAAATTCATATAAAAAATTTTAATTTTTTTAAAAGAAGTGAACGGACCTTAGACCCTACATAGCTAGTATTACTCCTACTCTTAATTAGCTAGCTAGTAACGCGCATATATATATATATATATATATGTAGACATATACACTCTTGCATGCGCACGATGGAGTTGCACGACAAAGAGAGGATCCTTTTCATTCCGACTGCCTTGCCCCTTTTCTTTGTTGGCGCCAGTCCCAACAGGGCTGCATGTATTAGTGAGGCGAAGGGAAGGGTACTACTCCCAGCTTTCATCCTCATTTTTTTGAGTTTTTATATATGATAAATATGATAAATGCTTAATTTACGAAAAAAAATTATATAAAAAAATTTATAAATTAACGTGAGTTTCTATAATATGCTTATTTCATAATATGTCCCTCTCCAGTTACCTACCCCTGCAAGATGACAAACATTATCAAACCAGAACTTGCTTATTGTGAACTCTTTTGATTAATTATATATATTCATTAGCTATCTAAGATATAATATTAAATTGACACTAAAGTACAGACACATCACAACTACATGTGTCACCTTATAATAATATTTATCATTTATAAATAAATATGATAAGAAGAAATCAGAGTAGTACAGCTAAAGCATGTACAGTTGCGTTTAGTATATATATATATATATGTTGTCATGTACTGCATGTGCCATTTTGCAGATCTTGAGCAATGGAGCCTATACCAGCGCTGAGCACAGGGTAGCAGTCAATTTAGAGAAAGAAAGGATGTCGATCGCTGTGTTCTTCAACCCCAAATCCGAGGCAGAGATTGAACCTTTGAAAAGTCTGTTGAACACTACACAAAGCCCACCTTTATTTAGAAGAGTTTCCGTGGAAGATTTTCACAAAGATTTGGTCTGCCGTGTTCTCAAAGGAAAGACAAATTTGGAGTATTTAAGGATAAAAACTGGTGAAGGTGATACTGATTAAGTTTATATATATAAATATATAAATGTATATATACTTGCACCCATGAATTACCATATTTTCAATGCCCAAAATTGATAGTTTACACAACCTAAACTATTGAATTATTGTAGCGCTAGCATTAATTTGCATCCCAATTAATTAATTAAGAATCCGTGAAAAACGTTAAGGCTCGAACGTGACATTAATCTTAATTAATGGTCATATAAATTTAACTGAGGGTGCAAATTATTGCTAAAACTTGATAGTTTAAGGTATGCATAAATTACCAATTTTGATCTATAGTTTATATATAGTATAAATAATGGGTGATCATGTGGTGCATCATGTGTCAAATAATTAGAAGTAGTAGTAGTACTACTCTTATGTCTATGATCATGTAGTGGTCAAAGGGGCAGACACCGGAATAATATTATTCCTGATGTCTTTGCCTCAGTTGTAACATTTGGCTCGATCCAGCTTGGTTAAGTATGAATGAACTGTGTTCTCTACAAAGCTTTTGTAAAGTGGAAAATTAGCAAAGTTATTAATTATTGTGATTCCTCTGATATTTATGCATTTATCATCACAAGTTTAAAGAGAGGCTTGGCTTTTAACACTTCACAATACACAACATTCATGATATGAAAAATGATTATTTACGATAGAAACAGACTCATTTTAATAGAAAATAGTTATTTTTATCACATATAATTGGTCACATGCATATAAGTGTTTTTCTGGTAGTAATTATTTTACCACTTTTAAGAAAAAATAGAGGAATTGTATGACAAAGTTGTTATTTTGAAGATGAGAAATGCTACAAGGAAGCCTTACACCACACACCTCCACCTAATCAACATGTGATTTGTCATTTTTTTATCATTTTATTTAAACACACACATAGAGTTATTATGCTGATTTGCAACTCTGCAACACACATTTGCTGAAGGAAAAAACATAAAAAGATAAAAAATAAAAGTAGGTGTGCGGTGTAGGATTGTTGAACAAAATTCTTCTTTAAGCATTAAGATAGAAAGATGAAAATAAAAAATCACATATTGATTAGGTGAAGTGTGTGGTGTAAAACTTACATGCATAATTGTTCTTTGAAGATAGTTGAGATGGCCGTTCAAACAAATGCAATCTTGAGAGAAAGGAATATAGATAGTGTGAAATTACTACTTATTCCATAAGTTTAAGCTAATGAAAAAATATAAATTTAATTATTTGTATTATATTGTTAATACACCCTCACACGTGTTGGCCAAACTCTCTCTCAATGAGTGATCCTAACACGTGAAATATTTTATTAAATTTGCTTGAGTGTAAATTTAGGATTTGAATTTAGGACCTCAACTATGATATCATATAAAATCACCATTTATTCTAAAAAACTTAATCAAATCACGATAATAATTAAATCAAACAATTTTCTTTCAGTGAGCACATGCATGCATTCACTTTTGCAATAACAATTATTCGAGCACACGGTAACAAATTTTGTCGTCATTATGGAAAGGTTTTTGGCATTCTCTTAGAAAAGTCATTAGATTTCAAAGAGTATCATATCTAGGAAAAGTACTGGCCGATCGGGTTTCGTATTTTAATAAAAAAGAATGGTTGATCTTCCATCGATATATAAATATAAATATATATATAATCATAATTATGTTCACAATGTAAACACTAAAATTAAGAATCATGATAGCATGTCTTGTTTTCACCACAAATCTGTTGGTAACGTCCGTGCATATAATTTATTATTAGGATGAAACGTTAAATTAATAGACTAAGAAATTAACTATGACTTTTACAATTGTAAAAGGTACGTCCAAATATTTTCAATATTACATGATACTCATATATATTATTTTCTTTAGTGATATCAATCATCATATATACACAACTCATTATAATTGTAGAATAGAAGAAAACTGAGTAGAGATGGAAAAACCTTTTTGTTATTTTCTGCATAAATTTTCTGTGTACAGACTTGAGTATTTGTAGAGTTACATGATAACAACATTCTCTCAGGAATACATGCGAGCACTGGCTGTGCATTACAATTTACAGAGTGAGTTGGCAGAGTTTGTTACAAGGTGTCGGCCACAATACAAAATATTATAGTGCAGTACAATAACCATACCCGGAGGGTAGGCTCTTATAACCTATTCTACGTGATTCTAGAAGTTTCTGATTGAGAGGTGTCCAATGGAGCAATCGACGTGGTTGTTCTTCTGGAGGCTGTTGTTGTGCTAGAATTCTTGTGGGCAGTAGCAGATAGTTCAATATGCCCCCGCAAGTCTAACGGTGTGTCAATCACTGTGAGACTTGTTTGCAGTAGATGAAAATGAGATGAGACAATTGGTTTTGTAAAGATATCAGCTAACTGATCTTTGGAGGGGAGAAAGGAAACTTGAAGTGTTTTGGCAGCGACTCTATCACATACAAAGTGAAAATCGATCTCCATGTGTTTAGTTCGTGAATGAAGGACTGGGTTGACGGAGAGGTAAGTGGCACCGAGGTTGTCACACCAAAGTGTTGGTGTTTTGGGAAGGAAAATACAGAGTTCTTTTAAGAGAGATTGAACCTAGAGTAGTTCAGCAGTGGCATTTGCTAGAGCCTTCTACTTAGCCTCGGTGCTTGACCAAGCTACAATTTGCTGCTTTCGAACTCCAAGAGACTAAGTTTGGACCAAGAAAAATGCAAAAACCACCAGTAGAGTGGCAGTCGTCTGGGCAGCCAGTCCAATTTGCATTAGAGAAGGTTTGTAGCTCAAGGGAGTTGGATTTCCTAAAAAGAAGGCCGAAATTCAGAGTGTATTTAAGATATCGAAGTAGTCTCTTAACGGCTTGCCAATGGGACATTATTGGATTATGCATGAACTTTGAAATTTTATTTACAGCAAAGGCAAGGTCTGGGCGAGTTAAGGATAGGTATTGTAGATTTCCTACAATACTTCTATAAAGGGTTGGGTCAATGAAGTTGGGAGTATCTGAGATGGATAGGCGAGATGAGGAAGACATGGGAGAAGTTATGCTATTGGCAAACAACATGTTTGTGTGAGCTAGAAGGTCACATATATATTTCCGTTGAGAGAGATGAATGCCATCAGTTAAATATGATACTTCCAATCCAAGAAAGTAGGATAATATTCCAAGGTCTTTTGTTGGAAAAACAGAGGCAAGAAATTTAAGAAGATGTTCAATTTGGGCATCATGAGAACTGATGACAATAATATCCTCTACATACACAAGCACATAAATAAGGATAGACTTGTAAGAGTAGATAAACAGAGAAGGGTTGGATTTAGATGGGAGAAAACCATATTCACAAAGTTTTGAACTCAGTTGTGCAAACTATGCACGGGGTGTTTGTGACGCCCCGACTCCCACGTACGGAAATGCAGGAATCGTGACGTTAGGATGATGACAACACGGGTCACGTATCCCAACGATAAGTGCTCAAGTGTGTGCAACATGCAAGAAGTGTACAACAAAAATCACAGCGGATAAATTAAATAAGTCAACTAAGTATCAAAATTGTTTAATACAAATTTCCTTAAACCAAAACAATTTAAAAATAATACTGAAAATCATACAGTTATCCCATAAAATATAATACAAATGCTGAAGTACATAACAAGAGTGGGAAACAAATCCCATAATCTAAAAAGCAACCACATGTCACTTCCTCTGTGGAGCCAATCCCTCAAGCTCTCCATCCTGATCTGCACCAAAATCTATGGTACCATAAAACGGTACCGCAGGTAAGTAATAATCCAAACAACTCTCAGATAAAAATGCATTAAAGCAACCAACACTTTGCATGCATATGATGAAATATGCATGAGACCCCAAAACATCATTTTTCCAGAAAATGAATATTTTCCAACGCATGCCAAAATCTTATTTTGGTCAAAAAATAATAATCTATCATTTTCTCAAAAAATGACTCACACAAAATCCTTTTATCCAACACATGCCATTTTTCTAAAAAATAGCCCATTAATCAATTTTTTACCATATGCACCATGATCTCCCCTAGGGACCATCCGCACACCCTGGCTCCCTTTGTCACACCACGGGTAACATGTGACTTCGTAACGAGCGATGCCCAGTTCCGCACCTTGCGCGTTCATGGCCAAGCATCCTCTAGCCCCCGCTAGCAAGAGGGGCCACGGAGTCGGCACGAGAGCGTTACCATTCTGTCCGATCCCTTTGTCGCCCAACAACAACCTAAGGGACGTTACTCAATATATTCCGTTCTAGAGTGACCAGAAGAGTTTCATCGAGATAATGCCACATCTTGGCTTGGGATCGTGATACACACGCACCCAAAAACCATTTTCTCACATGAAAATCCAGTTTTCAAATGTACACATGAACATGAATGCAATTATGCGAAAACTTAGTTTTCATTTACAAACATGAACATGCGTGCAAATATGCAATATGCAAGAAACGACACAAATATCCAACAGCCAAAAAATTCCCACATAATCCAATCACACAACTCCACCCTCCAGTCCAACCAACTCCTTTACTCCTCGGATTCAGTCCGGCACAACCAACCAAATCACAGTGAAAATGAGTTAGAGCAAAAATATATTTAAATCTTAAAAGTTATTTGAAAAAATACTTACAGCGCTTTAATATAATTTTCGAAGGATCACAGAGGTGCAAGAGGTGGTGACACAGCAACGGAATAGTGCAAAATGCATTAGGCCGTGGGTCTCAAAAATTCACTTTTGAACGGGGACAAACTAAGACTCAAGATTACTAGGGAATGACTTATAGATGTCAGTGAAACTAGCGGTGGTAGTGGTTGGCCGTGGGTGGCGGCGTGGGAGGTGTTTGGAGGCCAAAATGCACAAATCGGAGATGAAGATAGATAGGCTTCACCGGTGGCAGATCGGGGCTGAAGATGGGTGCATTGGGTTGCTAGGAGGTCGAGGATGATGTGGTGAAAAGCTGGTGTTTGGAGGTGACGCGACGGTGGCACTAGAGCTCTAAAGGCCGACCGGGCTCTACACGGCTAGGAGAGAGAAGGAGGGAGCGTGAGAGGTGGTGGCAGGAGTGGGTGAGCTTGCCGGAGGGTGGGGGAGGTCGTGGGATTTCTAAATCCCATTCCACCCCTACACTTAGAAACACACAATTTATCCCATGCTATCCAATATATTCTCCTCCCATGGTCTCTTTGTCCCCACCAAAATTAAGCCATCATCTTTTCTAGTTCTCTACACAAAGTAATGGGCAACTTGAAACAACTCATAGCAAAGGACGGGATAGAACAAGCAATAGCCTTTAATAATATTAATATTTCACGGCCCCCTTGAGATAGAAATTTTTCCTTCCAGCACTTCAATCTTCTCCATACCCTACTTTTAATTTTAGCAAAGGCAATAGTTTTTTCCCTCCCTACAATAGGAGGTAATCCCAAATATCTTTCATATTGTTGTATTGAGCTCCCACCCCACATCTCCATAATGGCATTCCTTATCCTAGTAGGCACATTACTGCTAAATATCATAGCAATTTTCTACTTGTTAATCAGTTGGCCAGATGCCATCTCATACTTCCTTAGTAGCTCTTGGATGTTCCTTAAAGTGACCATTCGAATTGCAAAATACAACATAATCATCCGCAAAAAGCATGTGGTTAATAACAGGAGCCCCTTGCAGATTTTGATGCCCTTTATAGATCTGTCCAATTCAGCTACTTTTAACAAACTAATGAGAGCTTCTGTACATAGGAGGAAAAGGTAGGGGGACAGTGGGTCCCCTTGTCTAATGCCTTAAGTTGGCAAAATAGTTTCAGTTGGGGCGCCATTTACCAAAACTGAGAAGGAGACTGAGGTTACACATTTCATGATAAGGTCCACCAAACCCCTAGTAAACCCCAACTTGATTAAAATACTTTTAAAGAAAATCCCACTCCACCCGATTATATGCCTTGGACATATCTAGTTTCAGTGACATAAAGCCCTTTTTCCCCTTCCTTTTTTGTTTTAGATAGTGAACCAATTCATACGCTACTAGGACATTATCAGTGATGAGCCTACCCGGGACAAAAGCTGATTGTGTATCCGAAATGATAGAGGGCAGTACACTTTTCATTCTATTAGTAATGATTTTAGCTATTAGTTTGTAAATTACATTACACAAACTAATATGTCTAAATTCAGAGACCATGGAAGGGGAATGTGTCTTGGGAATTAAAACTAGTAGCGTATGATTGAGTTCATTAGGAATCTGACCTGTGTTCAGAGCTTCAAGTACAGCAGCAGTAACTTTACTTCCAATTACGTGCCAATACTTTTGAAAGAATATTGGTGGCATCCCATCCGGGCCTGGGGCTTTGCTCGGGTGCATTTGCTTCAAAGCGACAAGAACTTCTTCAGCTTCATAGCCACTAAACTATTGACCTCTGTTTCCACATAAGCTCCCCTCTTTCTAACCACACTTGAATCTCCTCCTTAGTAGCTCGATGTTCCTTAATTTTCTCACCCGTAGGGTCTGTGGCTTGTAAATTCTGCAGCCTATTTTGGGCATGTTTGATTTTTTGATGGGTCATACCAAATTTATCTTTGTTCCAACCAGCTAACTTCCCACTACTATTAGAAATTTTCTTCATGAAATCTACCATATAATTTCCCCTAGCCTCCTTCAACCATGAATCTTGTATAATCTGCTCACAATCAGGATGGCCCACCCACATTAATTCAAAGTTGAACATCATTTTACTCCTACGGGGACCTGAGATACCTTAGTATTGAGGCACACCGGGACATGATCAGAGTAAGACATTGAACCGTGTTGGACTTTTGAATCAGGGAAGAGATCTAACCAACTATAAGTTGCCAAGCATCGATCTAACCTTTCACAAATTCTTTCACCTACCTCTCGGTTATTACACCAGGTATAGGGAGGACCGGAATAGCCCAAATCCATTAAGTGACACTCAGATAGAACAGAACAAAAAGAATCCAGTTGACATTGAGGTATCATTCTACCTCCCCATTTTTCATTATGGTCCAGAATTTCGTTGAAATCTCCATATACAAGCCATGGTTTATCAATGAAATTAGCAAGTAAACGGAGTAAATCCCAGGTTTGGTTCCTTTTGTAGGTTTTGGGATGGCCATAAAGGCCTTTTAGAAACCAATTCCTAGAGTTATCTTCCCTGTTTGTAACCTTAGCATGTATATTGTTAGCCGAAAAATTAAGTATCTCCAGATTCACCTCTTCACGCCACATGAGCACTAATCCCCCACTTCGACCACAGCAATCAACAGTAAAGCAATTAGAGAAACCTAACCTGACTTTGTAGCTATCCATCACACGGGATGTAATCTTTGTCTCCTGCAGAAAGATGATTTCAGGAGCTTCCTTCCTAATTAGATCAAGAAGGGTTTGAAATCCCCGTGGGTTCCCAAGCCCCCGAGGATTCTAGCTGAGTAGTTTCATTGTTCTCGGCGGGGCTGCCTAGCAACCTCCACCGATTTCAATTGGTTACCTTCCTCCAACAAACCTTCCAATAAGCGTAAGGAAATTCTCTTCGCCGCCCTTCCATCATCTTTTCCATTGAATGGGGTCTTTCGCTTATGTACTGTTTTAGATGAAGTTGCAGGGGTTTCCCTTTCTGAATCAGGGGGGAAGGATGTGCCCTTCGATTTGGCTTCTGCCTCTATTTTTGTTTGGGCCTAACTTTGACGGCAACAGGGCTCATTGATTGGCCCACCCCTTGATTCGAGAGAGGCCCATGGGAATGTAATTCAAGTACCTTATCTGTTGAGTCATCATCTTGACCAATAGACGTAGCCTCAGCCAACTCTTTAGAACCTCCTTCTTCATTGGTCTGTAACTGGTTTCTCAGGTTTTCCATCTCCGAATGATCGGCTTCAATCCCTTCCTCACACGGTACTTCCTCAAAGATTGGAACATTGAATAATTGCTCAATCACTTCAGCCTTATCCCCCATATATCGTGCTTTTGAATTTTCTGTCTGTTTTTCCTGTAATCCCAGAGCACGGCCCGTAGAGTTCGCTGAAATTCCCGTGCCATTATCCTTGAGGCCATTTTGTCTATTGTGAACCCCCCAGCCAGCAGGCGGCGCTGCCTCATCCACTGCCCGTATGGAAAGTTATCACCCGCAGGTTGTTCAGCCCAAGTCTTCCATTCCTTACATTCACGGGTGAGAGTGCCCTATCCGCCCACATTGATAGCAAAAGCCCGACAACCTCTCATAGGTAAACCGTACCCAGTATTCTCTTTGTGAATCCAAAGTGACATGTTTCTGCCGCAACATAGGCTTCGTAATATCCAAAGCTATTCGAACCCTCATATACACCCCCATGCTAATTCGTCAAAGTCAACATCCACTTCTAGGACTTTCCCCAGAGTCTCCCCGATCAATTTCCCCACATATTCGTTACATGCCATCAGAGGGAGGCCGTGAATTCTAACCCAGAAGTTAGCTTTAGTCATGGATACTTCGTGTATTTGCAGGTGACCCTCGAATTCTTTGGTTAGTACCAACTGTTTGTCAAAAGTCCAGGAGCCATCGTGTAGGACATGTGCCTTATCTCGCTGATCTTCAAACTCCATCGGCAACAAACCAGGTGTTAGTTCCCTGAATTTGATGCTCTTAGCTGGTCTCCATATTTGTCTCATCGTCTGTTTAAAGGCCTCGTGATTAAATTGACGTTCCGTAAACAAACAGATCATCAAACATTTTTCTCCTCGAACCCTCACATCCTCTAGCTTTCCCGTGTCTATAACTACCTTTGTAGTCTTTGCAGTAGTGAGAGAGAGCCTTTCATACCTCGAAATCAGCTCCTCGTCCATCCCAAACACTACCTCTCTCTTTTGCTTCCAGAAGGAAGAGAAAGAAATTGGTCGCCCACTATCTCCAATATTTTTCAATTTCAAAATTTTAATTTTTAATATTTTTACCTAATCATTACAATTTTTTCAAACTTCCAAATAAAACACAAAAAAATAATTTAACTTTTTCAAATCTCAAAATAAAAATTATATTAAAAAATTATATTCTACCTCTATTTTAATTTTATAATTTTTTTTATTCAATTTCTTTTTGCTTATTTTTCAAAATCTCATAAAAATTTTAACTCAAACCATTCCATTAATATTTACAAATTATCTCACAATTACTTATTAATTTCTCATCTCATCTTCGTAATCAAAATAGACCTTAGTATTTATAAGTCGGATGCTTTCCGGCCCAGTATTAAAGCCCAGCAGAAACAAGCTAACTTGGAAGTTGGACTCTTCTTATCAAACTGTGTATCTTATAGTTTTTTAATAGGTAACTTGTTACTTTGGTGAGCAGGCAATTTCAAATCTTGACCTTCCATTGATTAAAAAGCAATGACTGCCGCCGTACACTCCTCTTTTCCAGGGGGCGATAAGGGATTTTTGATAAATGAAAAATGTTATTTGAGTCGAGAATTTCTATACATAAAATCGCTCCATATTTTATTTATTTAATATTTAAATGAGTGATTATTAATAAATTGATATTTTTAAAAAATATATATTTAAAGATGTAGAAAAAATGGTTGAAAAAAAAAGAAAAGAAAATATGAAAAGTACATTTGTGCTTATTGATATAATGTTGGGTACCATTCTTGATCGAGAAAATATATTTACACCAGTGAATTGTGCAATTGTGGACCTCACTCTTTTTTAAAACGATTACACGACATTTATTCACATTACGATTGTATATAGAATTATTCTTCTTAATCCTCATAGCATTGTCCTTGATCAATAGCATGGCATTATTTGCTCATATCTTCCTCACAAAACCACTAAAATTGAAATTTTAATGATTAATTGAGGGAGCAATGGCATTGGAATAGCCATAATTTGTTGTAGTTAGCCATGTTTTATCTAAGCATTGAATAGGCAAACTTGATATTAGCCATAATAAATAAACATATTTGTTATTAAGTGTCTATTAGACAAATAATATAATATTTTTTGGAGTTGTGGGATAGAGGAAGGACAAGTCTTTTATCCTTGGAAGGTTTGCATTGTTGGATAGAGGAAGAACAAGTGGATATAGCAAATGTGGTTCAATCAGAAATGTTATGTACTGATTGATTATTCATGAATAAAAGCAGTTCTTTAATTTTAAAATAAATATATAATATTCTTATTTTCTCTCTTTGGTTTTGATTCTTGAACATTATTTTTATTTTCTTGAGGGTCTTGGTAGTTTTGATGTATAGATTGTTGGGGGTGAGGGTTGGTTGGCTGGAGTTTTGGACTTTGTTTTGTCAATATGGACCGGCCATCATATAAGTGGATCTCTTTGGGCTTGTAAGTAGGGCCTCTTGGGCTCAAAATCCAATTTGTCATCTCTTGATCAGGTCATGAACGACGAACTGGAGATCTTTTGTTTATCACTTTGCGACATTGAATTATCATCCGTTTTGTAACATGCAGCACTAAATATTATTGACGGATTGAATCTCATAGGCTACATTACTTTATGGTAATATTGATTGACAAGATATATAGGTAGAATGTAGGCTACATAACAAATAATGCCAAAGTGGTAGCAAATCTTTGGGGGCAGATGCTAAAGTGAAAGTACTAATAATGCCAGACGGGAAGGAATGGAATCTGCCTTTACTTCAGCAAGTTTTTAGCAACAATGAAGCTGACTTTATTAAGCAATTACCAATCAATCAGAGTACTCAACAAGACAAATTGATATGGAGGAACAGTGCTAATGGTTGTTTTACAGTGAGAAGTGCATACCATTTACAAGGGGAATTGCAAGATAAAGGAAAATGTCAGAATTCTTTCAGCACTTCTCAGAGAGATCAGCACTGGACCAATTTATGGAAGATACACTTACCTCCAGCAGCAAAGAACTTTCTTTGGAGAGCCTGTCGAAATATACTGCCCACAAAGATCAATCTGTACAAGAGGAAAGTGTTGGATAATCCAATTTGCCCAATGTGCCTTAAAGATCCTGAAACTACTGAGCATATATTGTGGGAATGTGCCTCAGCTAATGATGTTTTGAGTCGACTTTTCATAAAAATTAAAAAATGTAAGTGCTCTTACAGAAGTTTCACAAAGTTAATTGAAGACATGTTGAACAAATTAGATAAGCAAGAAATGTTAGAGTTGTCATTAACCTTTTGGAATCTTTGGTGGAGAAGAAATCAGTTAGTATTTAGAAATGGAAAACTCTAAAGGTAGGCGGTCTTGCGCACCGAAGCGCTGACCTGGAAGTGTTTTATTTATTTAATGAAACGAAATGAAACAGCCCAAAACGCAGTGTTTTAATGAAACGAAATGAAACAGCCCAAAACGCACAGTTTTGTTTTCGGGTGCATTTGAGCCCTAGACTTCTCTGGTTTCAGCCCCTCTTCATGCCTTCTCTCGTTCTCTCTGGTTTTTGCTTCTCTTCTCCAGGCCGATTCTCTTCTCCCTTCAAGCCCGACATCTCCCATTTTTTATGTTGACTCTCTTCTCTGGTTTAACCCCCACGGTCCGAGCCCTAATCTTCTTCCATTTTTCGTTGCGCCTCTTCCCTGCGAACAGAGCTGCTACCACAGGTATGTATCTCTCTCTCTCTCGTTCAATCTGTTATAATTATGCAGTTGATTATATTTGTGTTGGGGAAAAATTTTGATTTTGTGGTTTTCAAAAGTTAGGTTTTGAAATAAAATATCGGTTTAACCCCCACGGTCCAAGCCCTATTCTTCTTCCATTTTTCGTTCGGCTCTTTCCTGCGAACACAACTGCTACCACAGGTATATATATCTCTCTCTCGTTCTCTCTGTGATAATTATGCAGTTGATTCTATTTGTGTTGTGGATAAATTTTGATTTTGTGGTTTTCAAAAGTTAGGTTTTGAATTTGGGTTTTTACCATCTCTATCAATGGGTAAGAATCAAGCAACCGAAACAACCATGAAATCAAGACATAAAAACTCACCAAGAAAAAGCATATTTCAGATGAAAAAATATATATATTTCAGATGAAAACAATGTATAACTCTCACCAATTTATAACAATTTATAAGCTGCCTCTAATTGGAAAAAAAAAAAGGGGTAGAATATATATTTTGATGTAATTGTCCTTCAAATAATGTTTAGGAACACTAGAGTATGCAAGATCATTGCAGAGAAAGTTTGCAACTTAGTATGTTTATATTCGTTACAGATTTTCAATGAGTGCATCTTTTTCTCCCTTTTTTTTTCCAGTTTCCTATGTTATTGCCAATAGATGAGTGTTGTTTTGTATTAGCAGTTCCAAAATTTTACAGAGTTTATGTTGTAATTCTTAAATTATCTCTCTCTTTTTAATTCAATCAGTAACTATTACAGAGCCTCACATTTATACACTTGTATAGACTACAAAGATAATGACCCTGCAGCCCTTCCCCGAGTCTTGATTCTTGATTCTTGGTTCTTGGTTCTTGGCTTTAATTCATTTTAACATGTGTAAGGGTCTAATTGTTTGACATCTTATTCAACAGTTTATGAGTAATCTGTGAAGGGTATCCTTGCCGTGTGAAGGGTTTTTCATCTTAGATTTTGTCTTCTCCAAAATTGTTTCTTGGTGTATATCTACCATCTCTTTAACTAAACAAACAATTTATACCATATATAAGGTGCAGCTATCAATGTGGGCTCCTTTCATTATATCTTGTCTACAAGATTCTCTCTACTAAATTGATTATGAGAGTGACTGTTTGGGGGGGACTGTTTGGAGACCTCATCATTAATGAGGGGGCTGTTTGGACAAACAAATCATTGGATGTACAGTTTTGCAAAGTTAGTTTTGGTAATATTCAAAGTTTTGGTAATATGCACAGTTTTTGTATTCTTTGGTTGATTTGTTGGCATTGTTTATGGGCTGTACATTGGGAATATGTTTGTTGAAGCCCGCTTCTTTATTAGGATGCCATCGTCAGCTTCTTCATCTTCTCTTCTTAACAACCCAATGTGCACTTGTGGGATGCCTGCAAAACTTAGAACATCAAATACGCCAAGAAATCCGGGGAGATCATTTTTTGGGTGTTCAAAATACAATATAGAGGTAGAAATTTTTTTTTTTTTTTTTTTAACTTTGATATGCATTTGGGTTTGTACAAATATTTGATATTTTCCATTTGTTACTTTATAATCAGGGATTACCACATTGCAACTATTTCAAATGGGTAAAAAGTAGTGAGGAAAGAGAAAAAGAACTTATGGAGAAAGAGATTGAGTTGTTAAGGAACGAGGAAGAGCTTCGAAGAAGAGATGAGGAGATTGTAAAGTATAAGTTGGAAATCCACAACGACCAACTAGATATTCAAAGGCAACAAGCAGACATCCGGCATGAACGCACCCTACTTCGACTCTGTTGGATTATTTTTATATTAATTTCATTGTATTGTATCTATGAACAATGAAATCATATTACTAGAGGGAACTTTGTATAACTTTGTTGTGTATAACTTTAACCAACTAGTTGTGAACTTTCTTGTAATGGAACTCAAGCATATATAATCTAGCCATGAGTTCTCAAACTTGGCATTATTTGTCCCAATGTAAGTTCTTTTAACAGGTTGATACCAGAATGATTGTAATTTGATGATTTGGTTTGACAGCCCCAATCAACTAATTTTTGCCTCAACACATGTAACTTCATTCAACTTCACAAGCATAGAATGAAATTCCTGCACTCACTCTTTTTTCCTAACAAAATTCCTGCACTCAATATTACAAACAAAACATTAACACTCACTCAATATTACTAACAAAATTCCTGCACTCAATATTACAAAGTTATTTTATAATCAAGGATTACTAACAAAATTCTTCCAGTAACTCAATATTACAAACAAAATTCCTGCACTCAACTTTGTAACATTACATCAAGTCTTGCAGGATAATACTCCATTGCATATACTGATTAACACTTATGATATTAATTAATACAATACTCCCAACTTTCACAACTTCACCAGTATTCCCTGACACTTACAACTCAAAATATTGTCAAAATACTGTACATATCATAACACTTCACAAGTATTTCAATAAATCTTCAGTCCTCCACGATGCTGTCCAATCCCACCCTCGGTTCAACATTATTATATCTGTCAAAATAAAAACATAAAATATTTATAAAATGAACTAAAATTCCAGCACCATTAATATGTGGAACTAAAATAATTTGTCACTAAGGAAAATAGCAACTTAAAACATTACCTGTAGTCGAAATAATAGCTTCCCCATCTAAAGCTTTGATTGTGTCCCATCCCCAACTTCGGTTCCACTAAAGTCCAACACTTCGGTAGTGTTTTGGGGAGGCTAATAATAGATAATAAAAGTTAAAAAAAAAATCATATTGTAAATAGAGCAAAAACTAAGAATAAAAAGGTAACACAAAATAATCATATTATAACCTGAATGAAAACACTCTCTTGAGTCCTAACAACTGTTTCCCCAAATAAATTGTTACACGTGTCAACCTTATCAATATCTCTTCCATGTGGCTACAGATGAATAAAAAATCATATTACGTCTACCAAACAATTACACAAGATAAAAATATCAAATAGTCATAATAGAACACTGAGTTAACCTGTTTACGTTTTCCCTTCTGAGTAGCTTTCATTGCCGTGGGTTTGACTCTCTCAATCATTGATTTTTTCCTGAGACATGGCGGTCTTCCTTTGCCTCTGACTACAAGGGGACTTAGGACTTTCTTTGAACTCCCACCTGTACTTACATCACCAGTTGAACTAGCAACATGTTCAACAGGTCGGGTATTCGGCGACTTCTTCGTGCAGTAGACGATGTTCATTGCATGCAACTTATTTATCATATCATCAGCATGCTCATCACATGACGCCGCATTTGTGGCAACGTCATAGCATACCTGCAAAATATTTTTTATATTTATAACAAAATAAGAATTTCACAATCAAACCACGTAACAAACCACAACCAACAATCGATATGATCTAATAAAAAAATACCATACCTTCAAAATACGTGAATATCTTGAAACTTCTGGCCTCTCATCAATTGAGTCATAACTACTTCGTACAAGAGTGTACGTCCTTTTAATGTCCTTTCTCCATCGATCTAATATATACTTTTCTGGCACCTTTTTCACTTTGTTAACTCTCATAATGGCTAATACATGTCTACATAATATTTCTCTCATTTCAAACAGTGCGCATGAACACTTCACATCAACTTCAGCCTCATTAAAGTACACAGTTTGGGTCACCTCTTTGATGAAATCATCAACACAGACTTCATCTTCTACATGGTATGTTGCTATTACACCATCTTTCCGGTGTAGAGTTGGAAGAACATCAACCATTCCAATTACTTCTTTTTGAACTTCTCTAAATTTAGAATTTGTGTATGTGGCTTGAAATATCTTCTCAAGTGGAAAAACAGAGACGGTGGGAATTGTGACGTTGAATGAGTGAAAGTCTGCCCCATTTTCATTTTCAATTTTTTTCCTCAACGCATTATCGAATTGATCCACAAACTCTTTTAAATTTGTTCTAGCATGAACATACCCGTCAAAGAAAGCATTCATACTCTCACTTCGTTGAGTTGTACTCATTCCAGCCCAGAAAATTTCTTTCAGGAATACCGGTGCCCAATAGGTATGCTCAGAGTATAAACTCTGCAACCAAGCATTCTCCTGCAAATTGTATGTTGTAATCATCACTTCCCAACATTTCTCAAACTCCTCTATTGTTTGAGAGTCATACACACACTTAAGCAACTGACTTTTCAACCCATCTTTGTATGCACCATGTGATCTGAGTTTTTCAGGTACTTTATTCAATATGTGCCATAAGCAATATCGGTGTCGGGTATTCGGAAAGACAAGCGTGATCGCATTTTTCATGGCTCTATCTTGATCGGTGAGAATAGCCTTTGGAGCTTCACCATCCATACAGTTCAACCAACTCTGAAACAACCATGTGAACGTTTCTGTATCCTCACTAGAAATCAATCCTGCCCCCAAAAGGATTGACTGTCCATGGTGGTTTACACCAACAAATGGTGCAAACGGCATCCCATACCTATTTGTTAAATAAGTGGTGTCGAACGTGACAACATCGCCAAAATATCTGTATGATGCCCTACTTCGTGCATCTGCCCAGAAGACATTTTTCAATCTCCCATCATCATCCATATCCATTAGGTAAAAAAATCCATTATTCTTATATTGCATCATAGCAAAATATTCATGGAGAGCTCCAGCGCCACCTTTCCCAAGTCGAAGGTGGCGTGCCTTGTCAATATAGTTACGACAGTCTTTTTCACTGAATGGCAAGTTCTCAAACCCACCTGCTTCTTGCACAAGAGCGGCGAAGCTCTTGTTCATTCTGATACCAGCCTGATCATTTGTATCTAACATTCTCTTCACTGACAAACTCACTTCTCTATTGCAGCGAAAGAACCTCGACTTTTGTGGACTTAGTCCGTGATTGTGGGTATTGTGAACAGTCAACAACTTCAACTCCCCTTCAAAAAACGTAGCATTTATCCTTGCATTACAACCTGTCTTCGATGTCGGACGTGGTCGAGCGACATTTGTGGTCCGATTCCGTGCCTTCCCACCACGAGCACAACCCAATGTCATATATCTGAGCCTCCCATCCTCAAACCTATGACTCATTTGTGTCATTATCCCAAAACCGCATTGTTTCCCATAACTTTTATAGTAAAAAACTAACTCTTCTTCAGATTTAAATACCATCCCCAACTTCGGCTCCTCAATGATATCGGCCCCCTCCTCAGTATGCACTGGAATTTGTGTCTCGGACTCATTGTCATCTTTGGATTCAGAGGGCGTAGACAAAGTTTCAACCTCCTTAACCTCCATCGGGTTAGGTGTGGGCTCCTGAATTTCTTCTACATGGCTTGAAGTTGCAGAGCTTAAACCAATCGAAGAGGGGACTGATGACTGAAATTTAAGCAACAATATCTTTCATTAATTTAAGCATTTTTGAAAATACACACGCTAATAAAAAATTTAACTCATCACCTGACAAGTCCATGGAGATGGGTTGGTATTAGGACGAGGTAAGAATGGTGGGAACCAAGAATGTGGCATTGGTGCATTGCCCTCATGCATATAGCTTGAGAAATCCGGATAAAAGGACATTGGTATCACCTAACACATAGATCAATAATGACAATTAACCAAAGTCCTAGAAATAAATATAGACATTAATATAACTATGGTGTCGAATTAATATTCATAATACCTGGGTTGCTAGATTGATGGATGGATCTATGCTAGGAGGTGTTGGAAAATATGTATAAAATGGTCTTGGTATAATCTGATTTGATGGATTTGTTGATGGATCTGTGGTAGGAGGTGTGATAGGAGTAGCATGCTTTTTCCCTTTCTCCATCTACATAATATTTACCAATATTAAAACAATAAATAATTATCTAGCAACCTTTGAAGTCACTTTAGTTGAAAAACTTTACATATTACCAAAACTATTGCAAAACTTTGAATATTACCAAAACTTTGCAACAAAGCAAAAATAGATCAAATTTACATACATCCACAGCATATGTAAGCTTTAGGAAGCTCTTGGTACATTTTAGAAAAAAACAAGAGAATAAGAGCCGGTGTAAAGCTCCAACAAAGACTATTACATCCAACAAAATAATAGTCTTCTTTGTTTTGGTAAACTGATTAGATTTCAAATCTGATCAGTTTTCTATTTCTTTAATTGGTAGATAAGTTTATTTAGCAAGCTACAATATTATGTTCCTTTAATTAGTAGATAAGCTAAGCACATTGGCAGGTCACATGGTCATTCTCTATTGTTTGAAAGAAGTTCAAATGCTCTATCCTTACCATTTCATCTACAAAAAATTAATAATATATAACACAATAAGGTTTGTCTACTCCCTAAAATCTTTTAAAATATGTAAGTTTTTTAGCTCCCACAATTTTTTTAAAATTTTCCAACAGCTTGATTAACATCCTCAATCTACAGCTCCAACCACCAAAAATGATATAACCCAACAAAGAAATATACAAGTCATTAACAGACTTCTCAACAGGTTGATTATTTTCGGAGTCACGCCCCCTCTCCAGATTCAGCCTCATGCCCCAGCCCCAGCCCCAGCCCATTTACTCTTACCAGAAAAAGAACTGCAAAATGATGATGCAAATAATACCCATTACATGCCACATGAACTGCATTTACAAGTTTGTGTTGATTTTACAAACAAAAGTTCTAGATGGACAAACAGAGAAGAATGCAAGTGAAAAGCTTCAAACAAATCGAAGAAAAAAATCAACAGAAGAGAAGACCGTCACGGGCAGCGTCGGTTGATGAAGTTCTGGTTCTGCAGAGGAGATCGTTGGTTGACCGTAACGTGCAGAGGAGATCGTCACATCCAAGCCGTCGCAGCGTGCACCACTGTACTTCACACCAACCTCGCCGTCGTAAGCAGAGGAAGAGATTTGGGGGAGTTGGTTTTGTTGAGAAAGAGAAGACGGAGAGGGACAGAGAGGCAAGGGCTATTCGATTTGATCTCTTGGGAAAGAAGCAGGAATGAGGGAAGCGGGAGATCTGGGGGAGACGATGAAGTGAAAATTTTTTTTTCATTTTTGACAATTACAAAAATACCCCTCCCTGTCTGCCATGTCATCTGTTGGTGCGCAATGGTTACGCGGTTTCGCCTATACCTAGCACTATTGTTTAGAAATATTTTGATACGTCCCTAGGTTGTGATACACAGAGTGAGACAAGTGCAGTTGGATTTATGTACAGTTGAACCAAGACAAGAGCATCAAGTCAATGCAGAAAACAGAAGGACAATTTCATGGGTATGTCCACCTCAAGGTTTTTGTAAAGTTAACTGGGATGTTGCTGCAGATAAACAATACCGTAAAATAGGAATAGGGGTAACAGTTAGAGATAAGGTTGGTAATTTTTTGGCTACCTTGAAGAAAAAACAAGACTAAATGCCTGATCCTAATCTGCAGAGGCCATAGCAACAGAGGGATAATAGCAAAGTTTGGAATAGAACTGGGTATGAGGAGGGTCATTCTCGAAAGAGACTCAAAAAAGTGGTTAATGAACTCAATTCAAAGAATTAGAATGGAAGCTACTTCGGGATGACCATTAGTGACATTCAAGCTACAATGGCAAAGTTGGAAACATCTATAGTCAAACATGTAAAAAGTGAGGGCAATTATATTGCCCATAATCTAGCTAAACAGGCTTTATATGTTAGACTACATAGTAGACATGGAGGAAACTCCAATGTTTTATCAGATGATGTAACACAATATGTTATCAATGAAGGAAGTTGTTTTTCAAAAAAAAAAAAAAAACACACACAATTAAATATATATATCTACTCTATTATAATAAGTGGCTATCTAATTGTGAATAATAATATTTGTTATTTTTTTGTTTTTCCGTTAAGTTCGTTAATTCTTGTTTTATTAAAAGGCCCTTGTAGTTAGAATTTAATGAAGAATCATGTTTTACCAAAGAATGCAAGTGAAAAGCTTCAAACAAATCGAAGAAAAAAATCAACCGAAGAGAAGACCGTCACGGGCAGCGTCGGTTGATGAAGTTCTGGTTCTGCAGAGGAGATCGTTGGTTGACCGTAACGTGCAGAGGAGATCGTCACATCCAAGCCGTCGCAGCGTGCACCACTGTACTTCACACCAACCTCGCCGTCGTAAGCAGAGGAAGAGATTTGGGGGAGTTGGTTTTGTTGAGAAAGAGAAGACGGAGAGGGACAAAGAGGCAAGGGCTATTCGATTTGATCTCTTGGGAAAGAAGCAGGAATGAGGGAAGCGGGAGATCTGGGGGAGACGATGAAGTGAAATTTTTTTTTTCATTTTTGACAATTACAAAAATACCCCTCCCTGTCTGCCATGTCATCTGTTGGTGCGCAATGGTTACGCGGTTTCGCCTATACCTAGCACTATTGTTTAGAAATATTTTGATACGTCCCTAGGTTGTGATACACAGAGTGAGACAAGTGCAGTTGGATTTATGTACAGTTGAACCAAGACAAGAGCATCAAGTCAATGCAGAAAACAGAAGGACAATTTCATGGGTATGTCCACCTCAAGGTTTTTGTAAAGTTAACTGGGATGTTGCTGCAGATAAACAATACCGTAAAATAGGAATAGGGGTAACAGTTAGAGATAAGGTTGGTAATTTTTTGGCTACCTTGAAGAAAAAACAAGACTAAATGCCTGATCCTAATCTGCAGAGGCCATAGCAACAGAGGGATAATAGCAAAGTTTGGAATAGAACTGGGTATGAGGAGGGTCATTCTCGAAAGAGACTCAAAAAAGTGGTTAATGAACTCAATTCAAAGAATTAGAATGGAAGCTACTTCGGGATGACCATTAGTGACATTCAAGCTACAATGGCAAAGTTGGAAACATCTATAGTCAAACATGTAAAAAGGGAGGGCAATTATATTGCCCATAATCTAGCTAAACAGGCTTTATATGTTAGACTACATAGTAGACATGGAGGAAACTCCAATGTTTTATCAGATGATGTAACACAATATGTTATCAATGAAGGAAGTTGTTTTTCAAAAAAAAAAAAAAAACACACACAATTAAATATATATATCTACTCTATTATAATAAGTGGCTATCTAATTGTGAATAATAATATTTGTTATTTTTTTGTTTTTCCGTTAAGTTCGTTAATTCTTGTTTTATTAAAAGGCCCTTGTAGTTAGAATTTAATGAAGAATCATGTTTTACCAAAGAGGCCCTTTAATATTAAATTAATAATATTTTATTGTTATATAGAGAGTAAATAGATAATCCAATATGGATACAGACCAATGCTCATACTTTACTAAAGTTTCGATTTTTTTTTCATCTTGATTTTTTATCTTTATTTAACTTTGTATTTTCTTTGTCCAGACAAATAAACTACTGACTTTTTCACTTTTTATTTTTTATTTTTTATTAAACCATTATAATATTATTGACGGATTGAATCTTTTAGTACGTATTTAAAGTAATGTATGCACAATTATATATATATATATATATAAATAATGGTCAACAAAAGATATTGAATATTGTATTATTTTAATAATTTAAAAATGCAATTTGCAACGTGTCAAAAAACCATATTTTAAAGATATACATTGGTAATTTCAACGTTCGAGCTGCGTAATTATCTCCTTGTTTTTATTTGTGTATAGATCAACATTCACAAATTGTGTGATTTATTGTAATACATCAGATTGTAAAATATATCTGACGTATTATATAATGGTATATATGTCAGTCTATGAGTTTACTTTTACAAAATTTCTTTATATATTTAACACTTTTATTTGTTATATAATAATTTAAGGTATAATATATAACCACATGGCCAGTAATATCTTTAGCAGTTGTCAGTAAAGAATCAGGCCACGACCATCTACGACCAGGAAGTTGTCCACGTGGGTTTTCTTGTAGTTAATATTACATATAGTCGTAGAGTGCGCAAGTACTGCTACACAATCGCTTTGAAAAAGAGTGGGGTCTATTAATAAAAAATTAATTTTTTTTATATGAATAACCATATTTACTCATTTTTTCAAAGATGTTACACGATGCTTACGTATTCTACTACTATAAATATCATTTCTCATAATATATATGAATTGAGAAAAGAGCTAGCTCATGCACATAGCTAGGATGTTGAAATTCAGAATTAACTTTATTAAAAAACGTCCCCATGTGCGGAATAAAGAGTAAAAAATATATCCTTCACATGCATGCATCATGCTAAATTTAGGTGAACTGCCATTCCAATAAGCTCGATCGATCCGATCCTTAATTTGCATGCGCTGTCTTGTAGTAGAGCCTGTTTGGGATTGTGCTTGTAAGCTTAAAAAGTGTTTTTAACTGTTTAAAAGTTATTTTAAAGAAAAAAAATATGTTTAGTAAATTTATAAAAAAGTAATTCTGAAAGTTTACTTTTTTAAAAAATACCAAATTGAAACTTTTATCGAAAAGCTTTTATAGATAACTGTATATTTTTAAAAAATTAATCTAACTAACTTTAAATGTGCTTTAGATACGTATTTACTAAACAGTAAATAGCTTTTAAAGTATAAAACTTATAATTTAAGTTATAAACTATAAGTCATAAAACTATAAATTATATTCCCTACCACAATCCCTAACATGCACTAAGTATATAATAAGTACTACCATCGTGATAATGCATGGTATCCTTTTAAGGACTGAACATTTAATTTGTAGAGGAGATCATATAGTTTACCTACCAATGAATCTTATAAATTAAACTGAATGAATAAACTTATGAAATTCATTTTATTGTAAAGTAGGCCTGATTGGCCTATCATATCAATTCCGTCAATTTATCATATATTTTTATAAATCTGATACTTCTCTTTATAAATATAACACACCTTTTTCTAATGATTCCTCCATTTTTATATAAAGGTGATGTAATTTATATATCAATTAGCAGAGGCACCAAATTGGGTGGGCACGAAGCTACTGATCATAAGTAGATTCAATTTCAAATCAGCTTAATAATAATAATAATAATAATAATATGTTTTGATGTTTGATTTATGAAAGTGATACGATAGAACTTGATGTTTTCACCTTTTTCTCGAGCTATTTCTATATTTTTCTTTTTGTTATCATCAGAAGTTATTTCGAACTATATATATTTTATGTTTATGAATAGTTCTTTCATTTGTAATTTTGAGATAATTGAAGCCTTTTCAACCTCTACTTAATTTTGTTAAAATAAACTATTTATATTATATTTTACTTAAAAACAATAATATAAAACGTGAGAAATATGAAATTATTCAAGTTTATATATACAAGTGGTGCATTTTTAATAATATTTTGTGTATACAAATTAATGGCTCATCGATCATTGCATGCAGATCATCGAGCCGATCGAAATTTGAATCTTTAAACAACTTGTCGATTGGTTTTATTTATATATAGCCCTAGCTAACCTTGACCACATGATGATGATATCCATTTGGTCGACAAGTACAGGTAGCATGATAGTGGCATACGTGGAGATAATCTACTATATATTAATTAAAAGGAGTTTAATTTGGATTTGTACTAAACCTAATTGGGAATTAATTCTACTATTAAAAGGAGTTGATGATGGTCTTAATCAGAACAAGTGGTTGGTAATTTTGTAGGTCATGATCAATACTTAACTCATAAGTTGCAAATTCGTCAAACCATACTCATCAACTTTCACAAAAGAAAATAGGGATTTAATTAGCACGTTTTTATTTGCATTATATGTGGTGGATGAAAACATTAAACCATCACGCAACAAGGACAGGTCATGCAAGGGGATAATCTTCAGTATCTTTGGACACTTGTACTTACTTTTGGCCTTTTGGGATAGGCATTAGGCAAAGAATATTATTTTGGATCGATATAAGTCTTGGTCGTGACTTGACTAAAGTACATGTTTTTTATTAATTCATTATTTCCCCACGTGATGAAATATATAGCTCCAACTGCAATTCCAAATCAGCAATGCTACATAACTTTTCCAACCTTCACATATTACATTTTTTTAAATTTAAAAAAAAAAATTAGGTTTTTTTAAAAAAAAAAAAAAAAAACTAATTTAATTCTTCTATTTATTATTCTTATATTAAATATTTGAGAAAAGAAAAAATTAATAAAAATTAAAAAAAATGTGATGTGTGAAAATTGTATGAATAGTACGAAGTTGTATAGATTTTTTATTCCAAATTAAGGGGGACTGAAACATACAAAATAATGAAAAATATATATATTTATATATGTAAAATGTTAAAATTATAATATAAATAATTAAATCTATATTTTTCATAAGTTTAAATTTTTGAGATAAATAGTAATTATTTCATATAGTATAGAACATGGGTCCTGAGTTCGAATATTTACTTTACACTCTATCAATTTAATTAAATATTCTACATGTTGGATCTACTCATTGAGGAAGAGTCTGACCCCACACGCAAGAGCTATGAAGTGTTAAGGTTATGATATAAATAATTAAATCTACATTTTCATATGATTTCAGACTCGTAAATTTTAACTTTTGAGATAAGTGATAATTTTACAAAACATACTCTATATTTTGCTAAATAATTATTACGCACTCAACATGTATTAATGAAGTCGATCGGTCTTATAAAGATGAGAAAATATTAATTATATAGGTCTCATAAGAAATACATTGTATATATTGATATATGATATATGATATATGCTTGCAAATAGCAAAACTGGTCTATATTACTCTAATAGTTTTAGGTTGAAACTAATTTGTCTTAAAACCGAAGAAGGTGAGAAAAACTTGTAACCCTAGCAGCTAATTATTTCTCCCTGGTCATTGAATTAAGGAACTAGTCTTATCGCCTATGGACGAAATTAGTACTACATCCATCAATATCTATATATATATATATATATATATAGATATTTAAAGAACAATAATTTTCTGGGTGGATTAGGCAACGTGCGAATGCATTATTTGAACTTCTAGGAGTTATAATATTAGAATTAGTCAGTATATTAAAAAATGATAATGATACCTTTACACATAATTTACTATTATTTTACCCTCTAGTTATTTTCTTTTTCTTTTTCACTATTTAAATCTGAATTAAAAATTCTAGAGTATGACTTTCTTGCATAATTTAGAAGAAAATAAATTCAATCAATCAACCAACTAATGAATTTATTTTTAATTGAATTACAATATGATTATATTAGTTAATTAAATTTACTTTCTTTTAAATTATGTAATAATGTCATGTTCTTAAATTTTTAATCCAGATTCAAGAAGCAAAAAGAAAAAAAAAACTAGGTAGTAAATTAGCAATAGTAAAGAAAATATACGAAAATCATTATCCATTAAAATTTAAATCTTATAAATTAAATCTTAATATTTAAATATTTAAACAATATATATACGAATAGATTCCTTAAAAGATTCTTGTATTGGAGCTTGTGACCAATATTAATTGCGCGCATGTAGTTCGTGCCTGATGGGACCAACGTCCTTATACTTTTTATTATTATTTTATCATTAAGTTATTTTTTTCTTTTTACTCTTTAATTTTATGCCTAAGTCAATTTTTATAAAATTAAATTTATTTTTAATTAAATTTCGTGATTACGATAATTGATTAAATTTTTTTTTAAATTATGCAAGAAGTTTATATTCTAGGCCTTCTAATCCAAATTCAAATAAGAAAAAGAGAAAAAAAATATTGAATAGTAAAATATGTAAAGATAATTAACCTGAATATAATAGAAAAAAGAGATGTAAGAATAATTATCATGTACATATATATCACTTGTGAATATACATATTGTACATGATTGAGTACGTGCCGCGCGTGGATCTTTCATAGACCTACTAGAATTGGATATATTAGATTCTCGAGATATTTATTTGTTGAGGAGCTTTACAGCCACCGAGTCGAGATCCAAATTTGGGTCCCGACAAGCGGTTTTTTTTTTTTGGCTTTTATTTTAATGTAATTTTTAAATACGCGTAAACATTTTAAAAAAATTTATAATATTATTAAAAAAATATTTCTTTAATCATTAAGTTAAAAAATTAAAAAAAAAGAAATTAAAAACAATGTTGAGAGAATTTCTCGGAACCACCTATCGGTGGTCCAAGCATTTCCCTTATTTGTTCCACATGTTCCATGTGGTTGAAGTAAAAGCTCAGAGCTTGACTTTGGTTTCATCATGTTTCTTGATGTTCCATCACTGACTTTGTTCCGAGAGATATTGACGAGTACTTCGAGTTGGGGGCAATTACGTTATTATTATGATGCTTATGTAATTTTAGGTAGAAGTTTTAAATAAATAAGTCATATATAGATCCTTTATAAAAAATGAATCGCACTAAAAGGATTTTTTTTTAACCTTTTCAAGATGAGGTCCTTTTTTTTTTTTTTTTTTTAAATAAAGGTCTGTGCATGATTTATCTTTTTGGGATTGATTTGTAAAAATTATTTCTCTTATGAAGCAACGTGTACTTATGTGTATATATGGTTACTTTTGGTTCTTTAGATGACTCGTGCTATGAGCTAGGTAGGTCACTTATAACTAGGGGTGTAGTTGGTTCAATTCGGTCCGGTTTTAGATATTTTTTATAATCGAATCAGTATACATCGGTTTTGAAAATTTAAGAATTAATACTAAACCAATTTACTACCTAAATCAGAACTTCTGATTTTTCCGACTCCGGTCCGGTCTGATTTTTCCGATTTTACGGATAAACAAAATTATACTCTAAAAAAGTTTTAGCAAGTGATTGACCCGAAGTAAGTTTATATTAATAACTTAATATTAATATTTATGTTTAAGATTAAAATTTCATGTTCTATTAATTTTATGCTATAAAACTAAATTTATATATTATATCAAAATTTAAATGTTGTATTAAAAATCATAAAATTAATTTATGTTATATGGTAGTCAAATCATGTTATATTAATTTTATTTTGTAAGATTAATAGATATGAATAATAAGATTTTAAAATTTCAGAATATACTAATAAATAATTTAGCATATAATATAATACAAAAAATTATATAATATAAATAAATCATATGAAAATATTTATATATAATATATAAAATCTAAAAAATAACATATATAAAGTCTTGGTCATCACTTGACTAAAGTACATGTTTATTAATTCATTATTTCCCCACGTGATGAAATACCTCCACCTGCAATGGGTGATGCTACATCCCCGCTGGGACTCCCGTTGGGGTGTAGCACATATTTTTTAATGTTTTTTAAATTTTATTTTTATATAATTTTTTTAACACTTTTTAATATTTGAAATATTATTAAAAAATATTTTTTAATTAAAAAGTAAAAAAAATTATTAAAAAATATTTTTTTAATCACTAAATAAAATAAAAAAATATTTTTTATAATTTTTTATTTTACTTAGTGATTAAGAAAGTATTTTTTAATAATATTATGAATTTTTTTATTTTTTTAAAATATTAAAAATTATTAAAAAAATTATATAAAAAAACAAACTTAAAAAAACACATAAGAAAAATGTGCTAGACCCCCAGCAAGACTCCCAACAGGAGATCTAGCATTTTCCCCAACTGCAATTCCAAATTAAGGGGGCTTGACACATACAAAATAATGAAAAAAAAATATATATTTAACATGTTAAAATTATATATAATATAAATAATTAAATCTATATTTTTTCATAATTTTAAATTTTTGGGATAAGTGGTGATTATTTCAGACAATATAGAACATGATGAGTTCTGAGTTCGAATTTTTACTCTACACTCTAATAATTTAATTAAATATTCTAGATGTTGGATCCACTCATTAATGAGTCTGACCCCACACGCAAAAGCTAGGAAGTGTTAAGATTATGATATAAATAATTAAATCTACCTCTTCATATAATTTTGGATCAGTAAATTTAAATTTTTAGAATAAGTGATGATTTTACAAAAAAAATACTCTATATTTTACAAAATAATTATTATGCACTCAACACGTATTGAGTACGTAATTATTTTAGAGATGAGAAAATATTAATATTTTAACTTTTTATAATTATATAGGTCTCTTAATAAATACATTGTATATATTTCTCCCTGGTCATTGAATTAAGGAACTAGTCTTATCGCCTATGGATTAGGCAACGTGCGAATTAATGCATTTGAACTTCTAGAAGTTATAATATTAGAATTAGTCATTATGTTAAAAAAGGATAATAATATATTTACACATCATTTATTATTATTTTATTATCTAGTTATTTTTTTATTTTTACTATCTTAATCTAGATTAAAAATTTTAGAACATGATGACCTTCTTGCATAACCTAAAAATAAATAAATTCAATCAATCAACCAACTAATAAATTTATTTTTAATTGAATTACATGATTATATTAGTTGATTAAATTTATTTTTTTTTAAATTTTTAATCCAGATTTTAAAGAACTAAAAGGAAAAAAAAAAAAAAAAAAGATAGTAAATTAGAAAATATACGAATATACGAATATCATTATCCATTAAAATTTAAAAATATTAAAAAAATATGTTAAAAACAAACAAAAGAAAAAGACTTTGGATTGGTCAGCTCCCTGTGGGAGCCCCAGCGGCGGTGTAGACCACCCGTTCGTACCCGCGTGCATGTAGTTGTGGGAGTGTCGACGATTCAAGATAGTGGCGTGCTGACATGTGGACCATGTGATCTTAAACGCATGGCTGGTTCGTGCCTGATGGCACCAATATCCTTACATTTTTTTTTTATTATTTTATTATTAAAGAATGCTAGAGTCACTACTGAGAGCTGCTAGCTCTAGCACGTGTTTTTTTTTTATGTATTTTTTTCAGTTATTTTTTATCTAGATTTTTTTATATTTTTAAATATTTTAAAACAATAAAAAAATTAGAACATTATTAAAAACCATTTCCTTAATCATAAAGTAAAAAAATAATTATTAAAAAATACTTCTTTAATCAAAATTTATTTTACTAAGTGATTAAAGAAATATTTTTTAATGATATTGTGAATATTTTTTATTTTTTAAAAATATTTAAAATTGTTAAAATAATCTATATAAAAAAGAACTAAAAAAGAAACACATAAAAAAACACATGCTAAAGCCAGTGGGAGCTACCAACAGTGGCTATAGTATTATTCTTTATTATTAAATTATTTTTTTTCCTTTTACTCTTTAAATTTTTTTCCTTTTGAATCTAAATTAAAAACTTGAAGAAATGACCTTCTAACAAAATTTAGAAAAAAATAAATTCAATCAACTAGTGTAATCATATAATCTAAATAAAAATAAACTCAATTTTATAAAAGTTGACATTCTTTTACATTTTAGGTCAATTTTTATAAAATTTAATTTGATTTTAATTAAATTACATGATTATGTTGGTTAATTGAATTTATTTTCTTCAAGATTATGCAAAAAGTTCATGTACGTTCTAGGATTTTTAATCCAGACTCAAATAGCGATAAAAGAAAAAAAAATATTAAATAGTAAAATAATAATAAATGAGGTGTAAGGATAATTATCCTGTACATATATATCACTCGTGAATATACCATATTGTACATGAATGAATACGCACCGCGCGTGGATTTTTTACAAATCCACGAGACTTGGATATCTTAGATTCTCGAGATATTATTGAGTGGCTCTACAACCACCAAGTCGGGATCCAAAATTTGGATCCCGTATTTTGTTTTCTTTTTTTAATGTAATTTTTAAATACTCTTAAACATTTAAAAAAATATTCACAACATCATTAAAAAAAAAAACTTTCTTAAGCATTAAGTTAAAAAAAAAATTAAAAAACATGTCGGGAGAATGTCTCGAGACCACCTATATGGGTGGCCCAAGCATTTCCCTGATTTGTTCCACATGTTCCATTTGGTTGAAGTAAAAGCTCACAGCTTAACTTTGGTTTCATCGTGTTTATGTGTCTTGATGTTCATCACTGACTTTGTTCCGGGAGATATTGTTGAGTACTTCGTGTTGGGGGCAATTACGTTATTATTATGATGTTTATGTAATGTTAGGTAGAAGTTTTAAACATATGAGTCATGTATAAATCATTTATAAAAAATATTGGGTCGCACTAAAAATAAATAGTTTTTTTTTTTCCTTACTTTTTCAAGATGAGGTCCATTTTTTTTATAAAGGCCTGTGTATGATTTATCTATTTGAGATTTTTACAAATTATTTCTCTTATGAAACAACTTGTACTTATGTGTATATATGGTTACTTTTGGTTCTTCAGATGATTCTTGTGCCATGAGCTAGGTAGGTCACTTACAACTAGGGGTGAGTTGGTTCAATTCAGTCCAGTTTTGGACATTTTTTTATAGTCGAAGTATGTATGAGTTTTGAAAATTTAAGAATAAATACTGGACCGATTTACCACCTAAACCAGAATTTCCAGTTTTTCTGGCTTTGGTCCGGTGTTGTTTTTCCGATTTTACGTATAAACAAAATTATACTCCAATAAAATTTTAGCAAGTGATAGACCCGGAGTAAGTTTATATTAATAACTTAATATTAATATTCATGTTTAAGATTAAAATTTCATGTTATATTAATTTTATATTATAAAACTAAATTTATATGTTATATCAAAATTCAAATATTATATTAAAAATCATAAGAATAATAATACTTTAAAATTTCAGAATATATTAATCAGCAATTTAGCGTATAATATATATAATATAATATAAAAATATTTTATATATTCCCCCCCCCCCCCCCCCCC
>QEOT01006241.1:48077-90737 GCA_003123785.1 Pterocarya stenoptera
GTTGGTACGTGTTAAATAATTGCCGAGAGATTGATTGCTATCTCAGGTATGTTGTTACATGCTTTGAAAAATTATAGTCAAATGTCGTTTAATTATAACTTTTATACTCAAAATATTATTTTCTTTTGCACATATATACAGTGATCACATGGATAAACTTAAGATGGAATGCGTAGAGAATATAGAGGCAAGACACGAGAAAGAATTTCCCAAATGGTTTGAACAACGTGTATGAACTAAAACTACATTGTGATTATTTGATTTATAATATTTTAATTCTGGGTTACTTTTAATATGTATATATTATTGAAATTGATAGATTTTGGAACAATGTGCTCATAATCCCCGGATCAGTTTCTTCTGAATTGTATGCATTGGCCCATGGTTCCTTTAATAGAGCACTTCGATACACTGCATGCACAGTTTGAGGTTATAGATTCTATACTCTGGACCGTGAACGTAATAGAAAGACTCAAAACTGTGGTGTGTTGGTCGAGGGAAGTCATGGAACAGACGATATTGACTGTTATGGTGTCATACGTGATATTATTGGATTGAAATATCTGGGTGAGTCTGTAACATATGTTTTTAAGTGTGATTGGTGGGACTTAGGTGGTGGTCGGGTGTCGATACATAGGGATAATAACTTTACGAGTGTTAATACGTCATCTAAATGGTACGAAGATGATCCATTCGTATTGGCTTGTCAAGCTTCCCAAGTCTATTACTTGATTGATCCAATGAAAAGTATTGATGAAGATAGTGGAGAGACAACTTGGCGAGTAGTACAGAAATTTGTCCCTTAAAATATATATGAAGCAGGAACAAGTACGAATTACGAGAATAGTGGAGATGAAGATGACACTCCGATAGTAGAGGCCTACCAAGAAGATGGAGAGGGTATTAACTTGTTTGCTGATCTCGGTGCACTCGAGTTGCTCCCATTGTGTAGAGATGACGTTCCACCCGTCCTTCTCGACCCGTCCCTATTAAATGATCATTCAATTCAAGTTAGTGAAGAAGAAGAAGGAGAGGAGTCAGAAGAAGAAGATGAAACAGAATCTGGGGAGGAAGTGGATAAAGAGGACGAAAAAGAGGTTGATGACGATGACAAAGATGCTATTGAGGGAGATTCTGAAACAAGCATGAAAAATACATCCGAAGATGAAGAATAAAAGTATTAAATATTTTATTCATATAGGTAACTATAAAATATTTAACTTTTCAATAATTTTTTCTAATTAATTTTTTTTATCATATTAATCATACCTCAAGGATGCCGCCAAAACGACAAGGAAAAAATTTACCCCCTCCGACTAGACCAAGTCCCAAACCTATTGAGGACTCCCCACCCGAGTGTTTCCTTCCTGAAGATCAAGTGCAGACGTAAGAGAACGACAATCAGTCGACACCTACCAGTAAGAAAATAACAACATAGTTAATTATATATCAATACTTTTATCTCAATAATTATATAGATATAATTATATTATATCTAATAGTTGATGCATCCGCTCGTCCCGGTCGTGGTTATACACGTGACATTTCTCTTGAGAAATGCCGAAGGCATGGAAAACTCAAGGTCAACATTCCTGATAATTCCACTGGAGGCGTGGATGATAATGCAGCAGCGCTTTCCTAATATATTGGTACAGTTGTCCGAGCTTATGCTCCATTTTATGTACGATCATGATGAGATGTTTCGCTCGAGATTAAGGAGCACATTCGGAGCCGTGTGCTGGTGAGTTTACGTTGAGAGTATATTTGTCGTATACTATATTAGTATATTATAGTTTTTACGTAATTCGCTTATTAGGATGAATTCGAACTTGACTTTGGCCGTAGCGAGGATTTGAGAACTGTGAATGGGTTGATGGCTACAGTATTCCGACGTTACAAGGGACGATGTCATGACCACTTCAAGAAGTTTGAGACGGTTGAAGAGGCTGCGCAATCCCCTTTCCAGCAGATGAAGTTAGACGATTGGAGAAAATATTGTAATCTTTTCACAACTTCAGATTATCAGGTATTCTAGATTAATAATATCTAATGATTATTTACATATATATATTTGGACTATATATTATATATATATATCAATTAACATTCTTAATTAATTTTGTAGGATTTAAGTTCTACGATTGCTAATAATAGATCCGCTTTGACTGTCGACCATCATGCTGGTTCAAGATCATTCTACCGTCTTGCTGAGAAAATGGTAATTAATAATATTATAGAATATATTTATTTATTTAACTATTTTTATTTAAGTACTAATATTATCTTTTTAAAATTGCTAATGTGGCTTTGTTAGAAACGTGATGATCCATAAAACTTTTTCCTCATTCATGTTTATGCTGCTGCTCACACTAATGAGAGTAGTGAGTGGATGGATCCTGTCGCTGCAGATAATTATGTAAGCGTTGTTATTTTTGTTAAATAAATTATGCAACATGTGAAAATTTTATTTTTTATTTTTTATTTCTTTTAATACGTTACTTATTGTGTGTTTTCTTTGGCATGACAGGAAAAAATTATGGAGATACAGTCAGTTTCTGGAGAATCCTTTCCGAGTGACATAGACATATTCACGCAAGTGCTCGAGCCCAACTCTAGTATGACAAGAGGTTTGGAACGATCTTTCAAGCATTTTGGTTCATCCTCCTCATCCTCTTCGACTTCATAAATTAATATTCTTACCAAAGATTTGGAAGCCGCACGACGCGAGAATGAGTATATGAGGTCGAGGCAGCAAGAGTTGGAGTCCCTCTTAGAGCGACAATCTCATTTAGAGAAGCGTTTGTAGGACCAACAAAAAGACCAGGAAGAAAGAATGCGCAATGAAGTCCAACAGCAAGTGCAGCGGGAGATGATGGTGCAAATGGAGCGTGTTATGTCATTGCAACAGAAGCGGGGTGGGCGAGGAAAGAAGAAATGAATTCTCTCACTTTAATTCATGTATATAACTTTTACTATCTCATTTTAGAACTTTTTAAGACATTGTTAGTTGTAGAATATTTATGGTGTGTAATATGATACAATTGGTATGTTTCTTAATTTCTTAATTTCTTAATTTTATGAAATTAGTGTATTTCTGATCTGTACGTTCGAATGTAAAAAAAAATGTTCCAACAAGATTTCATGTTCGAACACACGTTCGAACGTAAATACACGATTTGACGATTAACGTTCGAACACACGTCTGAACGTTATCCTCGTTACGTTCGGATTGTGTTCCCATAACGTTCGAACAAAAATTTGAACGTTTAATGCGTTCGAACGTATATATGTCCAAACGGAAATATTATATATTCGAACTATAATCAATCAACGAATGTCAACTTCTGACATTTGAACGTAAATTGCTCGGGTTGGCGTTCGGACGTAAAAATTTACATCCGAACGTTACTTTCTATGACAGTTTTCAACCGTCACAAAAAAATATAACATTCGAACGTCACTCCGAATGGAACAACTCCAACCGTCAATAAAAATACTTTTAGTGACGGTTCAACAGTAAAGTGTCACTAAATGTATTCTGTGATGCACATTAGGTGACAGTCGTGGTGACGGTTTCAAATCGTCACCAAATGTCTTTAGTGACGTTTCTTTGATTTTTAGTGACGGTTTTCTCTGTCACAAAAGGCAAATTATGTTGTAGTGCACCTCCACTTAACCAACATGTGATTTGTCATTTTTATCATTTTTTTTAAACACACACATAAAGTTATTATGCTCAGCAACTCTACACACTACAAGAAAGAAGATTTTTTGTGGCGATTTTATATCTGTTGAAAATAAAATCGTCGAATAAAGCCTTTAATTGTGGCGATTTTTACATCTTCGCGATCTTTTTACATAAAATTTTGAAACTGATCTTTTGCGGTGATTTTTCTACTTTTTGCAACGGACATATTCACCGCAAATACTAAATTGGTCTTTTGCAGCTATTTTTTACTTTTTGCGACGAAAAAATTAGCTGGCATATTAAAAAACTTGTTACAACGGCAAGTTAATCGCTGCAATTATGAAAGTGGCCTTTTGCAACGATTTTTTGTTTCAAAATTGCCACAGAAAGCTATTTCCAACAATTTTTTGATGGCCGAAAAAAAAATAATATGAGTTTGGAAAACGCTAATGGAGAAATTAATTGTTACATTTTGCGGCGACTTTTATATCCATTGTGGCGACTTTTATATCTATTGCGGTGACCTTTTCCGCCGCAATAAACACTTTTCATTATAGCGGCATTTACTTTCCGTCGATTGCACAAATCGCCACAATAGATAATTTGTTGCGGCGAACATTGTCGCAATAAAATGTTTTGCGACACTTAAAATATTATTAGTGGCGGTATGAACTCGCCGCAAAAAGCTTATAAAATTAAAAGCCCCGCTCGTTTTCCACTCATTTCCCTCCATTCATCTCCCCCCTCCCCCCTCTGCCTTATTCGTTTTCTCCTTAGGGTTTTCTTCACAAACCCTTGCCCAGCCGTGAGCTACTAGGAACCACCTCAGTAGGACCAAGGCATGGCTCAGCTGCTAATCTTCCCTTTCTGTGCGACGATCTCTCTCTCTCGGTATTCAACCTAGCGTCATTGCTATCTCCTTCACCCATTACCACAACCACTACACCCAGTGGAGAACCCCGTGACCCTCCTCCGAACAGCCCCTGCCACCATCTACAAAGCCCCTCCCTACCATGACAACACTGTAATCCACCCTATCGTGAGCTTCCCAGCCACCAATCGAGACCATCACAGTCCTTTGCTCCTTAGCCTAGTGCCACCGCCCATGGTTAGCCTCCACCAGAGTCTCTCTGCCTTTTTCCACTACCTTGGACAGCCACAGGGTACATCACACGCACCGCTAAACCACCGGACAGTAGCAACATAACATTTTCAGCCCCTAATCACGGTATAATTTCTATCTCCATATCTTGATAATTATTATGCTTGTGAAGCTTAAATGATATTGTGAAAGGTGCTCTATCGATTATTGTTTATTGTAAATGTGCTATGTGTTATGAATTGTGAATGTGAAGTGATGAGATTAATGTGAAGTTTGTGATATGGTTGTGTTTTGTGAAGTAATAAGATGGTTGTGTAGTTTGTGAAGTGTGTTATGCTAGGTAGTCAACTGTTTTTACAGTTTTCTGCAGAATAGTGCTACCCAGTTAGTTTTCTTAAGCCAGATAATTATTGCTATTTGTTTTATAAATTTAAACTCATATACATATGTATTTAAGTGAGATAATTATTATGCATGCGTGGACTAATTTATCAGTGATATACAGAAGAAAACATGAATCTGATGAAGATTTCCTGTAAGGACAAGCCAAACCTGACTTCAATTAAAAAAATTCTTGTTGACCCCACCATTAATCCCATTTAAGAGACAGTCTTATTTTTTAAGTTTATATAAATACTCTTAAAGAGTGACCCAATGACCTTTTGTTGTGAAGAAACATTGTTAGACCTGATTAAACAATCTCCCAATATAATGCAAAACTTGCTGAATTCCAATACTACCTGAGTGATTCAAATGACAACAAGCCTCACATTTTTAGCTCTCTCATGTGTCTCTTTCTTAATGATCTTTTAGTGGTCGTATACTAATTAATTGCGTGACACTGCAATCTTAGTTTGAACATATCCCATTTGCCTAACATAATCATCTGAACTTTTCCCCTTCAAATATAAAAAATTCCAAAAGTAATTGTGAAGATTTACTAGTCACAACAATATCTTATACAATCAACAAAATCTAAAGTACAAGTGATTGAGTACATGCATGCACATATAATATTTAGATGACTATATCATACCTTGGTTTGCAAACCAATAGCCCATCTCATCTCAACTGAACGACCTTTGAAGCCTGTGACATTGCCAATACACGATAGGTAAGACTTATCAGGGTATTGGTTCTGATCTTTGTTGCATTTCAAAGCAGCCTTTTCACCCATGCAAGTTTCTGAGGTTACATGATCTTTATCCTCTGAATCCCAAAACTGGTTCTTAACTAACCTAAACACAACATCACCAAAACAATACGAAAACTCTAGGTGCTCAACCAATTCATAAGCACTCAAAGTTTCCTCCATCATGCCTCCATCCAAATTACTTGCTTCACTCACATCAAAAGTTTTCCACTGCACCCTTACAGTTCGTTCTTTTGCATCTACAAACTGTAGAACACCCCATCTGTGGCTGCTAGTCACAGAATCATGTACTTATAGTTGTATGCATTGGTGCAAGTGATAAAGATTGATACCATCTAGCAAGTTAAATCAACTGCAACTTAGAGAACTTTCCGGTGACTACATGTGCATGACTCCTTGGCCTAAGGAAGGGGACAAGATGTTGATGTTACAAGTTATCATGCCTCCCTCGTATTCTTCCACATCCAGAAAGCCAAAAACTTTTCCTTGTTGGCTGATTTGCTCTTACAAATCAAGAATAGATTCATAAATGCAAACATGTAGGCACTACATGAAGATGCCAACTGTCTTAATGTTTCTTGATTGCAAAAAAATAAGTCGAGATTAAATCCCACCTTTACCAAGAAAGTATTATGGGATTAATCATGATTATCCTTACTTTGTAGCTTATAGGCAGCACTAGCTTCCAACGGTGGGATTATAGGCTATTATATATGCATGTGTCTTAACATAGCCTAGATCCCAAGAAGTGACAACTATATATATATGTGCAAATGTTATAGGATACATGTGTTGCCATATACCCCATTTCAACTTTTGTTGTCATATACTAGTGATGTTGTACTAATCCCAAGAAGTAACATATACTCATGATGTTGTACTGAGAGGCTCCTAATGTGTGAACTAATAATGGCATTGACTACCATTGAGATTTTGGTTTCTCTATATTGATCTCTTTTGTCAATTTGTTGCCTATGTATGCAAGGAACGGCTCCTTGTAGAGGGAAAACTTGCAAAATTCACTGTAATGGGGTGTCTAAGAGTACCTATTGGTTTTCCTCTCTAGGGTTTCCTCGTAGAGGTTCTTGTTACTGCCTGAGTGCAGTCTTGGCTAATTTTGTTTGTTATTCGTATAGTTTCTATCTATGGAGGACAATCTGAATGAGTTATATAAGCATTTATCGTTGACTGATCGTGAGAATGAGGAGGTGGTGGTGAGGACGGAAGAGTTGGAAAGTGCTGATTCTTGTGGAGGAAAGTGTCTGATTCCTGTGATGCAAGTTAGATTTCAGGATCTGAACTCGGAGTTGTTGTTGGAAAAGTTTGATGATATGAGGGACAAAGCAAGGGTCATCTGTGAGGGTCCGTGGTCATTGATAAGCACCTTGTCTTAGTGAAGGAAGTGGAAGGGGGGCAACAGGTCCATCAGGTTCGCCTTACAGAAGCTCTATTCTGGATTCGTCTCCATGATCTTCCTTTCATGGCCAAGAGCAAGTCGGTGGGCCGTTTGGTGGGAAGTAAAATAGGCAGAGTTGAGGAGATCGATCCGGATGAGGGAGAGATTGCATGAGGAGAGTTCATGCGCGTTCGAGTGACTGTGGACATGCAGGTTCCGCTGTTAAGAGGTATCAAAATTAATATTGGTACTGGTAAGTCCTTCTGGGTAAGATTTTCGTATGAGAGGCTGCCGAATTTTTGTTATCACTGCGGCCGTTTGGGTCACTCTGGAAAGGAATGCAGTCATTATAATCAATACCAGTCTGCAGATGTTGATAAAGTTTTTTATGGTCCTTGGTTGCGGTCTAGAGGCTTTGGTGATTGGGGCAATTCTTCTAAGAGAAGAGAGTGCCCAGGTTCTAACCCTCATATACCTTCTCCTGTTATGAGTACTTCTCCGGTACCTGTAGGGAGGCAGGCGGCGGAGGGGATTCCAGAAGACGTCTTGTTAGGCGATGCTGATATCCAAAATCTCGGAGGAGATAAGGTTCCGGATTCTCAACCTATATTGGCTGCAGAGTTTTCGGATCCGATGAATAAGGGGAAGCAGCTGGCGTTTATTGAGGGGAAGAATTAGGAAGAGTCTCACGGTTTTCTTTCGAAGATTGATTTTGGCTCTGATATTTAGACTATTGAACGTTCTGTTGGTTTTGCTAAAGGGCCAGATGTTAGGCCTCATGAGGGTTCAAGCCTAGTCTTGGAGATGCATAATCCAGGCTCAAGTGTGATAGTTAATAGTTGTGTGCTAGGGGGGCCTATGTTTTCTCTTGTGTCTAATGATGCAGAAGTGACCCAAGGCCCACGAGGTCTCGATGGCGTATCTGGTAGGAAATGGAAACGCATCCCCATTCTTAACAATTCGAAAAGTTCTTTGGCTTCACGAAGTGTCTCTCTGGGTAATAAGCGAAAGAGGAAAGTGGGTGTAGATGAGGGTTCCGATGGAGTTTCAGCAAAGAAGCATCACTCGGGCATGGCAACAACAGGCGAGGAGGATGGTGTTTCACCACATCGATTGGTGGCGGCTGGGGTCTAGCGCCGCCGGGAATTATGAGGATTATGATCTGGAATGCCCGCGGGCTTGGGAACCCATGCAGCATTCGAACCCTCGCTGATTTAGTCAGGAGGGAAGAGCCCGATGTGTTGTTCTTGCAGGAGCCTAAGCTCACTGTTCGTGAATTTGAAGCCTGTAAGTTCAAACTTGGTTTTCTTAATTGCTTACTGATTAGTTGTAGTGGAAGAAATGGGTGTTTGGCTATTCTTTGGGGAAATAATGTTGATTTATCTATTATTAACTACTCCACTTCTCATTTTGACGTTGTTGTTAAAATGGATAATCTTGATGAGTGGTTCTTGACCGGAATTTATGGTAATCCTGTTGTTTCATTGAGAGACCGTACCTGGCAATTGATGAGGAATTTATGTCGTGCGGCTGGGATTCCTTGGTTAGTATTGGGGGATTTTAATGAGATTCTTTTCCAATATGAGAAACGGGGTGGTAGGCCTCGTCCTGATAGTCAAGTTTAGGCCTTTCGGGAGGTAGTTAGTGATTGTGGGTTGCGAGATCTGGGCTATAGGGGTTACCCTTTTACTTGGTCCAATTGAAGGGAGGGAGGTTAGCTTGTGAGTGAACGGCTTGATAGATGCTTAGCCAATTATGCCTGGTGGCAATCTTTTCCGAATGCCAGAGTAACTCATGGCCTTGTCGCCTATTCGGACCATGTTCCTCTTTGGGTGGACACTAAGGGAATTGTTGACTCTAAGAAGTTTAAAAAATGTTTTAAATTTGAAGATATGTGGGTGGGTGAGAAAGATTGTGAGGATATTATTAAAGAAAGTTAGGGCCATTCTCAGACCAGTTTTAGTGAAGTGATGGATTCTATTAAATGCTGTGGAACTAAGCTGAATGTGTGGAACATGCAATCTTTTGGTCATGTTCAGCAGCAGTTACAGAGAGCAAAACAGAACTTGTCTCGGGTTCATGCTCAAGGCTCTGAAGGAGCTAGTAGGGAGGTTCTTGATTTGGCAAGATCAGAAGTTCAGAAGTGGCTCGAGAGGGATGAAATTATGTCGCGACAAAGATCCAAAGCACAGTGGCTTAAGGAGGGTGATTTAAATTCAAAGTATTTCCATATGAAATCTACCCAAAGAAGAAGGAAGAATAAGTTGTTCAAGATACAAGATGACAGTGGGGTATGGCATGAGGGGGATGGAAAGGACAGGGTTATTCTCGATTATTTTAATACTCTGTTCTCTTCCTCAGATCCGGATGGTTCTTTGACTTTTTTAAAGTCTCTAGCTGGTAGAGTGACTGTCCAAATGAATGAGCAGTTGACAAGAGCTTATACTGGAGAAGAAGTTGAGGTTGCACTTCAGCATATGCAGCCTTCTTCAGCCCCTGGCCCAGACGGTATGTCTCCCGTGTTCTTTCAGAAATATTGGCCCGTAGTTGGAGTTTCAATGACACATGCAGTCCTCAATGCTTTAAACTCAGGTTCTTTTCCTGTTTCTTTAAACTACACTTTTATCTCGCTTATTCCTAAAAAGAAGTCTCCTGAAAAAGTGAGTGATTATCGGCCAATTAGCCTGTGTAATGTGGCTTATAAGTTGCTTGCTAAAGTGATCTCTAATAGGTTGAAAGACGTTCTATCTAGTATTATTGGGGAGTGTCAGAGTGCTTTGACCCGAGTTGTATTATCACAGATAATGTCTTAATTACCTATGAATTAGTGCATTATCTTAAACGGAAAATGAAATGCAAAGAGGGTTATATGTCCTTAAAACTAAATATGAGCAAAGCTTATGACAGGGTTGAGTGACGCTTTTTACAATCAGTCATGGAGGTGTTGGGTTTTGATCAATCTGTCATTAAATTGATTATGTACTGCGTTCGTTCTATTTCTTTTTTGGTGCTGATTAATGGAGAGCCTAAAGGGCCCATCATTCCTTCTCGCGGTTTGAGACAAGGGGACCCCTTGTCTCCTTATTTGTTCCTGTTTTGTATGGAAGGTTTGATTTCTTTTTTACAAACAGTAGCAGTGAGGAGGGAGATTTCAGGGCTGAAAGTTTGTAGAGGGCACCAAACATTAATCATCTGCTTTTTGCAGATGATAGTGTTATTTTTTGTAAGGCGAATGTGGAAGAGAATATGAGAGTGCAAGCCATCTTGGACAGTTATGAATCTGTTTCGGGCCAGAAGATTAACAAAGAAAAAACAGCTATGGTATTTAGTAGAAATGTTGACAGGAGGACTATAGACGTTATCAAACATTTGTGGGGTAATGGTGAGGTTCAGCATTACGACAAGTATTTAGGTCTTCCTACGATGGTGGGAAGGTCGAAACAACGGGCCTTCAATTCTATTAAACAAAAGGTGTGGCAAAAACTTCAGAGTTTGAAGGAACAGTTACTTTCTCGAGGGGGAAAAGATGTGCTTTTGAAAGCTGTGGCGCTTTCTATTCCTACGTATTCCATGAGTTGTTTTCTATTACCCTCTTCCTTCTGTTCTGATTTGGAGAGCCTTATGTCTAATTTCTGGTGAGGTTAGAAGGGAGAGGAAATGAAGATTCATTGGCTAAGTTGGGCTAGAATGTGTGAGCCAAAGTCTTTTGGGGGGATGGGGTTTAAAAACCTTAGGCTTTTCAATTTAGCTTTACTAGTTAAACAAGTTTGGACGTTGTTGCAGGATGGTAGGTCCCTACTATTCAGGCTATTAAAGGGCAAGATATTTTCCTAACCTGAATTTTGAGCAGGCGTCTCTTGGATATTGCCCTTCTTTCACTTGGAGGGGAATTATGGAAGCTAAGAAGTGGATGTTGGCTAGCTGTAGATGGCGAATTGGTGATGGTAGGTTGGTTAACATATGGTCTGATGCATGGGTTCCAGGCCATGGGGCATTGTCTTCAGAGGGTGATGTTGGTTCAGGTCATGCTCAGGAGGAGGTAGCGGCTTCTTTAATAGATGAGGATACATGAAATTGGGATGTTCAGAAGCTTAGAGCTCTCTTCAATCCAAATGTGGTAGCTGTTATAATGAAAATAGTGATTTGTCCAGGGGCTGATTATGATAAAAGGATATGGGCTCATGAGGGAAATGGTTCTTTTAGTGTTAGAAGCTGTTACAGATTTATTAAGCACAGTTTGGGTTCTCAGATAGCAGAATCTTCATCAGCAGTGAATTATAAGGTCTTATGGAAGCAGTTGTGGAAAATGAAAGTTCCAAGCAAGGTGAAAATCTTTGCCTGGCGTGCTTGTAAGGAAGGTTTTCCAAATAGAGATAACTTAATGAAGAAAAAGGTGATCACTGACTGTGTTTGCTGTTTTTATGGCTTTATCTGTGAAGACATTAATCATGCCTTGATAAGCTGTCCGGCGTTACACAGCATGTGGAGAGAGTTATTTCCAAAGTTGAATGTTGATGTTAGCTGGAAGTTTTTTGATGTAGCTCTCAATGTGATGGTGTTCATAGGGACAAATTACCTATGTTTTTTACTTTGGCTTGGAGTTTCTCGTATAGACGGAACAAAATGGTGCACGATCAGGTTGTAATAAAATCAAGAGAGGCTACTGAAAGTTCCTTGATCTTAATAAGTAATTTTAAAGAAGTAAGAGTGAAGAATAATGTGCAGTTGAAGCAACATTTTCATTGGAAATCCCCTTCTACAGGTTGGCTCAAGTTGAATGTTGATGGGGCTGTTTTTGCTGATTTATGTAAATCTGGAGTTGGCTGTGTGCTGAGAGATGACAGAGGGGAGGTTCTTATGGCCGCTAGTAAGCTTGAGCATGAGTTAGAAGATTTTGAAGCTTGAGCAGTTTTCCATGGCTTGCAATTATGTGCCAGCATGAGGATTTCTCATTTACAAGTGGAAGCTGATTGTTTGTTAGTTGTGGAAGCATTGCAGAAATAGGGATCTATGGAAGGGTCAATTTTGGGGCTGTTATATAATGAGATTAAGTGTCTTTCTTCTTGTTTTATTGAATGTAATTTTATTTATGTTCATAGAGAAGGAAATAGGGCAGTCCATAAATTGGCTCGCTATGCGAAGTTTGTAGAAGATATTAGAGTTTGGTGGGATTGTATTCCGGACTTTATTTCTCAAGTTCTTTGGCTTGATAAATGTCTGTAATCTCCTTTATTTATCAATGGAAGTTTCTATTCTTATAAAAAAGAAAAAGAAAAAAGAGTACCTATTGGTATAAGTAATAAAGCCGTAGATATTATAAGGATGTATTTAATGAAGGATGCCACAAGCCTTGAAGTTAAAGTTCGGATTTCTTGAATGTTTATGTGTTACTATGTACTTAGTGTTTATGTGTAACCACATGTACGAGTACTTGTCACTTGGTGTGTATTATATTTTTTATTTATTGAATATAATTTGGATGTGCATTTTTTTTTTTAATTCTGTTTTGTGCATTTTTTAAAATTTTCTGAAACATTATTTCTGGCGAGTATATTTTGCCGAAAATAATTTTCTTCGTCATATTAATTTATTTGTAGCGACTGAAAATCACCACAAATATACTTTTGTAGCGACAATCACTCGCTGGAAAAATGTAATTGCAACGATTGTTGAAAATCACTGAAAATAATCGAGGTTTTTCTAGTGATTTTTTTAACTTTTTGCGATAATATATATCGCCGCAATTGAGTTTTCTCAATGATTTAACATTAAACGGGAAGGCCTTTTCAGCGATTTTTTGAATAATTGTGACGGAAAAAATCATTGGAAAAAGTAACTATTTGCAGCGATTTTTTCAATTCGCTAGTTTCAATTATAACTGAGCAGACAATTGCGACGACTATTCGGCATAGTAAAAATCACCAAGAAAGATCAAATCCGGCGATTTTAGGGATTATTTCCGGCGATTTTTGGTGCTGAAAAAGATTATTTTTCTTGTAGTGACAACACACATCTACTGAAGGAAAAAACATAAAAATATAAAAAATAAAAGTAGGTGTGCGGTGTATGACTGTTGAATATAATTCTTCTTTAAGCATTAAGATAGAAAGGCAAAAATAAAAAATTACATATTGATTATGTGAATGTGTATGGTGTAAAACTTCTATGCATAATTTTTCTTTGAAGATAGTTGAGATGGTTCAAACAAATGCAATATTGAGAAAAAGCAATATGGATAGTGTGAAATTACCACTTGTCCCAAAATTTTAAGCTAATGAAAAAATGTAGATTTAATTATTTGTATTATATTCTTAATACACCTTCACACGTGTTGGTCAGATTCTTTCTCAATTAGTGACCCTAACACGTGAAATATTTTATTAAATTTGGTTGAGTGTAGATTCAGGATTCGAATTTAGGGCCTCTGCTATGATATCATATAAAATCACTACTTATTCCAAAAAAACAAACAATGTTACGTACAGTCTCCATTTGGGAAATGCATTGCAAGCTTAGTTAATTTTGTCTTTAAATTTTTTTAAAATTACAATAATATCCTTATCAAAATAGTACTTTTTTTCATTTAATGAAGGGCTTGCACATACATTTTCCAAATGAAAACTGTAAATAGAATTTCTCTTCCAAAAAACTTTCTTTGAGTAGCACATGCATGCATTCACTTTTGCAATTTTTTTTTTCACCCCAAGTTTGTCAAACAATTTTTTTTGTTTTGGAAAGTTTGTCAAACAATTATTCGAGCACACGGTAACAAATTTTGTCACCATTATGGAAAGGTTTTTGCATTCTCTTAGAAGGTCCTTAGATTTCAAAGGGTATCATATATATCTAGGAAAAGTACTGATCGACCGGGTTTCTTATTTTAATAAAAAATAGTGGTTGATCTTCCATCCATATATATATATAATCATAATTAATGTTCACCATGTAAACACTAAAATTAAGAATCATGATAACATGTCTTAATGTTTTCACCACAAATCTTTTTTTTTTTTTTGAAACAAAGACTTCATTAAGATTCTGGATTAACCACCAGATCAGACACATTACACACTGAATTAAGAACTAGCTTAGAGTCATTTTCTTCTAACTCTAAGGATGCTCTAGCAAGGTTATGAGCAAAGCCATTACAAATTCTTCTTACAAATTGCACACACCAACTAGGCAAATAGGATAATAACAGTCTTGTATCTTCAAGGATCATGCCCACCTTATCCCATCTGTCCAGCTGCTACTGCAGTCCTTTTATCACTTGGCTTGAATCACCTTCTAGTATCACAGCTCTACATCCCAGGTCAATAGCTAATTTTGCAGCATGGAAAGCTCCTTGTGCTTCAGCTAGTTCAGAATCGTATAAGCTAGCTTTCGAAAGTCTTTTTGTGGCTAACACCCTTCCCTCATGGTCCCGGGCTACAAGGCCATAACCTGCTAAGCCTTTGTTCTTGTTCAAAGCAACATCCCAGTTGATCTTAACATAACCTGAAGGAAGAAGGTTTCAGCTAGTATCCACTTGTGGATTTACTGCATTGTAGTTTCTTGAGCATTGTTGAGCAGCTCTGAATTCTTCAATGGACTTTTCAACTTGCTTAGCTATGATTGATGGGTGTATGAAGGATGCCTCAAAAATGAATTTGTTCTTTCTAGCCCATATTCCTTTGGCTGTAACAACAAAAGTTTCCATGAGAGACCGGTCTCCTAGCAAAATTAATAGACTAAGAAATTAACTATGACTTTTACAACGTACTTACCTAGCTATCAAATCAAACTCTTTAATTAAAGTCCTAATATTGTTATTTTTCATCCTAAATTCATCATTCCACTAAACTATAAGTCACATTTTAAATAATTTTAAAATTAATTATTTGAATAGAAAGCTACTTAAAATGTAATCATGATAATTAAAATTGAATGACTACTAGATAATTGAAAAATATAAAGAAAAGCAATTCTCAATTCTTTATTGGGTGTTGATACATGTGAGATCAAGTAACTGATCATAGATAATTGATCTTTTGACAAAACTCAAAAGTTAAAGCGAGCTGCTTGCTGATCGATTGAAGTGCGCGCCCTAACCGGGCTCGTTTGTTTTCAAAGATGAGATGAGGTTAAAATTAAAAAGTTGAATAAAGTATTGTTAGAATATATTTTTTAATATTATATATATTTTGAGATTTGAAAAAGTTGAATTGTTTATTTTATTTTGTATGGAGATTTGAAAAAGTTGTAATGATGAGATAGAAGGTTTTCAAAATTTTAGATTTCAGTCACGAAAACAATGAAAAATCTTAAGGTGCTTTTGTAATACGAGTGAAATTTTATTACAACATATTATATATATAAAATAAAAGTAATATATTTGGCATATATACACACACAAATTCTAATTAATGAAAATGACATGAGCATGATCTCATAAATATTATAAGATGAAAGTACTATACTATAATATCCTCATGCATACTCATGTAAAACTATTTAATAATTAATTTAGCATAATAACCCTCATGCATGTTCGTTATATATGTTCCTAAACATTACTATATATATTGTAGATTATCTTTGACTCTGAGCATTCAACATTTTATATCTACTCGTAATTAAATAGAAATTGATTAAATATCTGGGCCGACAGTGTTCTTGACGTCTTAATTTGTAAATCTATGAAAACTAGACAAAAAAATGACAAAACTTGATGAAAGATAAAGTACTTGTCGGCATGCTAATGGTGGGTTCCATGCAACTTGTCCCATACATGCATATGGGAATATGTCATGATCGTTCGTAAGTAAAGATATTTTGTTTCTGATCAGTAAATCCTAATGGAAGGCTATGAGAAAAAGCAATATGCATGAACTTAAAATATTGTCAATAACTTGTCATCGACTTTATGTAGAATTATTAATTGTCCACGTTTTTATCCTGTAGAAAGCCATGTGCAGCTAGCTGCTCATGTAGAAATAACGCCTACTATACGTAGTAGGTGCAAACATGCAACATTCATTACGCAACCTCCACTGTTGAAGATCGAGCATATATATAAATATATATATATATATATATGTAGGACCCTAGCTACTTGCAAGGCATGTATTCTCTGTTGAAAGCTGTGCTACTGCATTTCTGATATGATAAATATGAATTTTAATACGCAAATCAATTAGAACAACGTACAAGTATGATAAATGAAAAGATAATCATAAATTTATGCATGAACAGGTTTTACAAATGATTATAATTATACTTAAAAAATATGAATGAAATAGAAAATATAAAATTATTGAACATATATATAACAAATCAAATCATGTTTAGAACTCATTATATTAAAATCATATATAATAGCTAGGACATGTATTATTCCTTTCAAATCTGGAATTGCAATATTGATCTTAGAAAATAAAAATATGTTCTTATCAAAATATCTTTTTAAACGATAAAAGTGCTATAAACTATTTTAATAATATTAATTTAAAAAATAATTAACTACAAATAGATTAATATGAAATGAGTTAGCAAAAGAAAAATTGTGAATATGATGAATTAAAGACTAATTATAAACCGGTGCATAAATTGGAATATAAAAATAATAATTTTATTTTTTAAAATGAAGATATTATTAGTCCAATGAATATGATTTATTTTTATGAATTACTATGAAAAATAATATGAAGATAATTCTTATTTTTTTCAAATAATATTATATAAGAGAATACTATTATTTTTAAATCTAATAAGAAATATAAAAATATCCTAAGTTGTTAATTTGTTCCACAAAAGTTCAATAAACCAAAATCTTCAATTTAGATTACTTGTAAGTTATTATTATTATTTATTTTCTAATTAATATTATAATAAAATAAAACTTAATTATGTTTTTATTGATGAATTAAAGGATAAAAATGTAATTGTGCAAATGAGGATAAAAACCTAAGTGTGAACTTGAACAAAATTAAGTTACTATTTATGAGGCTATAGCCTCTTTATTTATGGAATAGACATATAAATAATAATAATTTGTTTGAAGATTGGGATCAAATTATTTTGCATAAAAAATTTTGCTTATCATTCCTACATGATCACATATTACTACACACAATTTTTTTTTTTTTCTTAGATTAAAGTATATGATGTATGAATGACGAGTAGAAAAACTTAATTAGTTTAATAGAAATAAAACTAAAAATATAAAAAATAAATATAGTGTATAATGGATAAGATGATGAATTACTCTTCTTACATAGTAGTTTTGATCTCGTCAAACTTGAAATCAAACATTTATATATACATATATAAATATATATATATATATATATTTATATTTCTAACTCAAGGAGAGGGACAGCACCCGACCAGCCAAAAGGTGCGAATAGTGCTACCACGGCTAGAATGGAGAATGATACAACTCCTACATACTTCTTTTCACCTGACATACAACTTTATATTAAAATATTATTTCTTTTCACTTTAATTTAAAATTATTTTCCTAGCAACAGTTTAAAGTACAAGAAAAACATAATTATTAATTTAATACTTAGTTATAAATGGATTGTGATATAGTTATTATATATATATCACTTCCCACAATTTCATATCACTTCCCATAATTGAAAAACTATCCCCAGGAAAAAGTTATATATATATATATTATAGATGCATGAAATAATTTTTCTCCTTAGCACATTAATATATTCGTACAATATTAATGTGATGAAATAATTATCATATTATTGCACAAGATTAGAGATCATGATCATCATCTTTTCAATGTGGTATATTATATGTTATTTTCTAGGCAGGGTACTAGGAAATCGTACTAGCTAATAATCATCATTGGTCAAACAAATTAAGCCAGGAAAATATATCAGCAATAGGCATTAATATAATGTATACTCCATTCAACTTAATTAATATATATATATATTTCGGTTAAAAACTAATGTATAATATAAAAGAGCATTTAGCAGCTAATTAATTTCGGCTAGGAATCACGACATTGCTTCCTTTTACATGATATATATAATATATAATATATATATATATATATTTATATCTATGATGCCTTGATTGTTTGAATCGTACGTACGCGTTTCGTTTTCTTATCTAGTTGGCATGCAACTAGCTAGCTAGTGGTGACACAGGCGGCTGGGCCGCGACTTGCAGTGGGGAAGGTTACGATCGATGTTGATGGCCGCCGTATGAGAATAGTATAAACTGATGTTAACTTATAGTTGTACGGTATACGGATATATACATTTCCAATCAATTTTTTTTAATTGAAAATATACATTTCCAATCATTTTTTTTTTAATTGAAAATGAACTACTTTGAAGTTAAGTTGTAAAAAGTTAAAAAATAGATAAGGTGTAGTGTGTAATATAAGAATGATGAGTAAAATTTTTCTAAACATTAAAGCATGCATTAATTCACCTCAAAATCCAGCTTGTTAATCATATATGCAAAACACATAATTTATTTTAGAAATTAAAAGTAATTTCATGAATTGACGTATATCATTAATTTCCAGTTTCCCATACATACATATATATATATATATATATATATATATATAGTCTTCGATCCGTTCGAATACATGATGATTTCATTATTAATAACGAATATTCTAATGGCAGACAGGAGATCCAGATAGTTCATTTGACACACGTTTGTTGATCTCTTTCTTTTTTAGAAAATTCGAACTCATGATCCAATTAATGATTTAATAATTACTTTTCTAGCTGGCTGTATATATAAATGCAGCACTACCCGGCCATGATTTATATGCAAGTGCTATATTTCGGCAAATGGCATCGTCAAAGCAAGAGAGTTTGGCTACTACTTCTTATTTACTTGTGAGCATCGAGGAGGAGCTCTCCAAAGACCCTAATATCAAAGTCCCAGAACGCTATACTCGCATTGATCATCATGATCAGGACCCTCCAGCTTTAGCAACCCCCAGCTTCCAATATCAGATCTCCACAATTGACATGAAACAACTTGTTTCTCCGGAGACCGAGGACTTTGAACTTGAGAAGTTGCACTCAATTTGCATGGAATGCGGACTCTTTCAGGTCTGGCCTTACTCCTGAATTATCTGGACAAGCATGCTGACATGCATATTTCAATTGTACCTTGCATAAGTTAGTTTTTGTTTTTCCCTGGCGCTAGCTACTCTAATAAATTAACAACTGTTATTATGTTGTACGTTGGGCAGTTGGTAAACCACGGAGTTAGCTCTTCACTCATGGAGAAGCTGAATGATGAGATCGAAGGATTCTTCAAGCTTCCCTTGGAAGAAAAAATGAAGGTCAAGGTAAGACCAGGTGATGTTGAAGGCTTTGGAACCGTGGTCCGTTCCGATGACCAAAAGCTTGACTGGGGTGATAAGATCTATTTGATTGTAAACCCTATTCATCGAAGAAAGCCATATCTTTTCCCAGAACTCCCTTCATCTTTGAGGTTCTCTCTCTCTCTCGCTCTCTCTCTCTGACACAGAAAGCACACATTTATCGTTCTTTCTGATCTCCTGCCCGGCCCCTCTTTTGGTGGTTTTTGGTGGAACATGATCGATCATGACCTACTCTATTTTCATGTTTTAACCAGAGAAACATTGGAGTCTTACTTATTGGAGTTGCAAAAACTTTCCATGACACTGTTCCGATATCTGGGAAAGGCCCTCATGATAGAAACGGGAGAGATGGAGGAGCTGTTCGAAGATGGAATGCAATCTGTGAGAATTACTCGCTATCCTCCCTGCCCACAACCAGAGCTGGTTTTGGGTCTCACGCCTCATTCGGATGCAACTGGCATTACAATCCTTCACCAAATTAATGGAGTCGAAGGTCTTCAAATGAAGAGAGATGGGGTTTGGATTCCTGTAAGCTTCCTCCCAGATGCCTTCGTCGTGAATGTAGGAGACGTTCTTGAGGTTTGGCGTCCTTCTTTTTCTCTCCTGTTCTCTTTTTAAGCTTAAAAAAAGTAAAAAAGAGGTGATATATTGAATCTAGTCTCCTTTCGGGAAACCTTAGCATTCGTGTTCAAACTTGTTATCTAAACCAATATTCAAACATGGCGCGCATTAGGAATATATAATCTATGGATGCTGGCACCGTGGCTGGGTGTCTTCCAGTACTTACGTAACATGGTTTTACTGTTTCAGTTAATTAGAAATCTTAATTAACTTTTAATTTTTTCATATAAAATCTATATATATATATATATATTTTTAAAAGGAGTATATATATACATGATGCCTATGCACTTTATGATTGCAAATATTATTTCTCTTAACGTATATGGTTATGTACGTACGAAAAACTGCACGGACATATCATCTGGTGGCCGCTAGAGCATCACGGAGTGCAGCACAACATGATGATGGTGTTATATATCACACACAAATAACGAATGTTTGAACCTTTCATGACAAACAAAACCTATATTTCTGGTATTAATATAATTTTTGTTATGAAATTTAAAAAAATTGTATTGTTTTTTTTTTTTGTTTTAATTTGTTTGGAAGTTTGTAAAAGTTATAATGATTAGGTAATAATTAGATGAAAAAATTAAAAATTAAAAAATATTTTATATTTGAGTGATATTTGAAAATAAAATATCTGAAAATACCTAAACGGGCCCTAAATCTGTCAAAAGTCATGCTCACTCTTTTTGTGCTTTTGGTTTTTGAGTTTTTTGGTTAAGTTTATATCAATTATAAAAATCTGTACAAAACCATATAATGTCTACCTTAAATATTAATGCACATCACAATGATCAAAAGTACCCAAGTTAGGTGCATGGGTAGACCAAATCATTGTTAAAGTCTCCTTGCCAGCTATTTAAGGAAACACAACATTGAAACTAATCAGGCCTAAACATTTCCTCCCATGATCTTTGAATATTTGAGATCATAAATAAAGGGTATCGGATCCAGTTCTGACGAAAAATATCATCTAATCATGTATGGTATTCCAAAAGAGCTGAGACCAATTAAGACAGAGATTGATCTTAAGATGCATGCTAACTTGTATCGATCTGTTTAATATATGTAAGTTTATGATCATGTCATGTAGCATTAATTTGTTAACTTCATGTGTATATATATATATATATCTGTTTATAACATGCATGCATGCACGCTTTTGCAGATTTTGAGCAATGGGGTCTATAACAGCGTCGAGCACAGGGTAACTGTGAATTCAATGAAAGAGAGGATGTCGATTGGTGTGTTCTTCAACCCAAAATTTGAAGCAGAGATTGGACCATCGTCTGCTTTATTGAACTCAAATAACCCACCATTGTTTCGAAGGGTTGGAATGGAAAAGTATGTTAAGGATTTCTTCTCCCGGAGGCTCAATGGAAAGGCGTACTTAGAGCATATGAGAATCAAAGCCGGAGAGGGCAACATGAACTAATGACGGCCAAACTGACCATGATATATATATATATTTATATATAGATAGCTAGTACTGTGTTTATACTTATAATTATTATGTATCGTTGTGTATATGCGCTATAATCTCTTATATATATATGTGTGTNTTCCCGGAGGCTCAATGGAAAGGCGTACTTAGAGCATATGAGAATCAAAGCCGGAGAGGGCAACATGAACTAATGACGGCCAAACTGACCATGATATATATATATATATATATTTATATATAGATAGCTAGTACTGTGTTTATACTTATAATTATTATGTATCGTTGTGTATATGCGCTATAATCTCTTATATATATATGTGTGTGTGTTTATTATATATGTGTGTGTGTTTATATATATATATATATAATATATATATATATATGCACGTAGTTTGCTTTTCAAATGGTGGACGACACAAATCAGCTTGTATATGATCATCATCAGTGAAAGAGAATATAAACACACGTATGCANATATATATATATATATATATGCACGTAGTTTGCTTTTCAAATGGTGGACGACACAAATCAGCTTGTATATGATCATCATCAGTGAAAGAGAATATAAACACACGTATGCACACGCACATAGCCGAAGAATTTTGGGCACCTTTCTTGCATCGAAATTGAATCTAGTTGAGGTTGTTCCATGAGACATGGCACAATGATCACCATTAATATCTTCCCGAAGATGGAGTACTATGCTCCGAGAGAAACACTCGAACAATGTACACCTATCTTCAAAACTTATTGCGAGGTCGTACATCACAATCTGAAAAATTGAAAAGTCCCCCAAGGCATTCATAAATTGAAAAATCCATGTAAGCATACAAGAATTTGATGCAACTTTTAAGGAAACACAGCCAGATGCTGCCTTACCTTTATTTTACAACTACATAGATCTAAATAATTTAAGCAATTGTCATAGATTAGTGNTAAAGAGAAACACTCGAACAATGTACACCTATCTTCAAAACTTATTGCGAGGTCGTACATCACAATCTGAAAAATTGAAAAGTCCCCCAAGGCATTCATAAATTGAAAAATCCATGTAAGCACACAAGAATTTGATGCAACTTTTAAGGAAACACAGCCAGATGCTGCCTTACCTTTATTTTACAACTACATAGATCTAAATAATTTAAGCAATTGTCATAGATTAGTGTATCTAGTTTACCTTTAGACCATAGAGCTCGAGCAAGTACTTTGTCTGCAGGTCCTCACCTCTATTTGAAGGCAATGCTGATTTCAAAAAATGAACACATAAGTGATCTATTCTAAAAGCTTGACTAGATATAACTTATAATCCACAAAAGGTACTTTTTCTTGTAGTACCTTTTCTTTTGGTTTTGGTGGCTAGTATAAAAGATTGTCATAGATTAGTACGTATAAAACACTAAGATTTTCTTTTGGTTTTGGTGGCTAGTATCGGCAGCGGAAAAGGAGGAAAAAACAAAAACAAACAAACAAACAAAAAGTTCAACAGAGGAAAAGGGGTTACAAGAATGGTCCCAATGTGACCGAGTCCAAATGTGGATTTTGAAGAAGTGAAAGCTACAAAACTCTAGCTAGTAAGAGTTAAAGAGTGATTGATGGAATAATAGGACCTACGTCACCAATGACTTGATGGTACTATTGATAGACTTATTTAATATCTAAAGGTATAACGAACTTAAATGTTCTCATATATACATGATTTGGATGGATAAAAGTTTGACATTAAGAGATTAGGGTTTCAAATGCATGCATACCTACAAATGGGCAAGATAAACCTAAATTAATAAGTCATCACTGGGAACAAAAGAGTGGGGTGGAGACCCCACTTATATTTGTGTCGGACGAGGCCAAGGGGGTGCACTTCCCCAATTTGTATATGATCTCCTTTAGCTTTTGACACTTTTGCTCTTCTTCTTGTCCACAATTTATCACTAGCCTTGGCCAATGCTCTTAAATGGCCGCTCTAAGGGGTACCTCGCAATTTGTCTACAAACTTTCAATAGGTTTTTCATCCGATTAGAATTTGTCTAAATTTTTATGGTAACTACAATTTTTTTTTTCTTTTCCTATTTTATTTCAAGAAACACAATTAGAATATAATATTCACATTATATTATTTCTTTTTTAAATTTTGTAATTATCTTGATAAAACATATTTAATAAAAAAAACCCACGTTCATTGGATAGCTAGCTACGGTTATGTAATTGAGCTGCTTAAAAACTTTTATAATATATACTACTGCTATACATTATTCAGAAAAATACAATACTGGTCTCGTTTGTTTTCGTGTATGAGATGAGATAAAGTTGAAATAAAAGTTGAAAGTTAAATAAAATATTGTTAGAATATATTTTTATTTTATAATTTGAAAAAATTCAAATTGTTTATTATAGCTTGTGTGAGAATTTAAAAAACTTGTAATGATTAAATAAGATGAGATGAGAAAAATTTTTTTATGAAAGTAAACGAGACCCCGGCCCCCCGTTTTCATATTGGAAAAACATAAAAAAACAATAAACATGACATCTGAATATAGAACATTGAGCATTTCCTAGACTTATCCATGTAAGATTATTTATGTGGAAAATTAAAGATTGGACAACACTTTGTACACTTGCAGAGCTAATCTATTCTGTAAGATTCCTATATATGTTTCTTCCCCTCCAAATCGAGTGGACTGCCGCTATGGTATGCATATCTCTGTCTCTTTATACAAATAACTAACTTCACTATTGAGGACAAAATTTCTCCCATACCACCTATCCTTCCCATATTCAAAATTGGATGGTAATATTTACTGTCTAACAAGAGATCCATGATGAGGCGCAGAAGATCCAATTAAGGCATCGAACACTTTTTGAGTCCACAAGCTGTCTCCGAAATCAACCGTCTTTTTCATCTGGCATTCAGGATCAGAACAATATCAGACACTACCACTATGCAGTCAAAGGCAAAATTTAATTTCATGTTCTGAAAATAACAAAATGTTATATAAGAGTAACCTTCTGAAGTGCAGCACGAGTAGCTTCCCTTTCTCTTTCCCGTTGTTGTTTCAGTGATTCTTCTTTGATTCGTGTGACAGTTTCAGCAGCTCGAATCTGGGCTTTGATCATACCGATCTCTGCAAAAAATAAATAATAAATAATAATAATCATAATAATAATCATAATAATGATCTATTTAAATGCTAGATGGATGATGACTGGAATCCGATGACATTCAACACTCCATTTATAAGTTCAAAATAGGAAAGTCAGTTCAATAAGCTCTTAAATTACCATGTACCTTAATCCCTACCCATCAAAGAGCCATGAAAAGGCAGTACCATTACCATGGGAGTACCAGGAAAACCGTTCATTTACGTCCAAGTGGCTAGGTGTGTTGCCTGATAAGCAGGGAGTATTCTGAAGTGACTTTAATCTAACCATGTTCAATTTAAAAGCATTTCTCTAACTACAGTTCTGGATGTGACTTCAAGAATGGATCGCCGGAGAGAATAAAAATAACTTAAAGTGTCTAGGAAGCTAAGAAATTGTGGCAGTGCACCCCTATTACTCCAAGAATGCAATGCCAGTATAATAATACAACCAAGGGATAAATACAAGCTGAAGAGTTTATACCCACAATATTGTACAAACAACAATAATCATTCCAACTTGAATTTTGAGGAAATGGTTTGTTCTTTGTGGTACATATAATGAGCCTAAATTGTAATTGCACAGTTTTTCTCCAGAGCAAGAAAATATTAATATTAAGTCAAAATTATTGACAAAGGGACAAAAGGAGATGGTAGGCAACCCCAACAATTCTATGTAGAGTCAGCACAATGCCTAAAGAAACATAAAAAAATGGAAATGGACCAAAATATTGGTCCAGTCTAATGTCTTCTTGGTCAATAGGCCAAGGAAAATTGTGTTATAATTGACTGGACTGAAGTTACTGACGAAGAATTCCACCCTAAAATACTTAGTGGACCCTCTTAAAAGGGAGATCCATCCTCATGCTTATTCTCTCGCAATCACAAAAGAGGAAGAAAACTCACCTAGATTTTGTAGCATTGCCATGGAGGATGAAGATGTAACTGAGTAGGTAGGTAAGCAAAGGGGAAGAAAAGTACTAGGAGAAGAAGAAAAGGGATTTTTTTTTTNTATCGTGCAGTTAAAGTAATGATCCCGCTCCTCATGACCCCTAAAAACAGATTTACCATAATGCACTACATTCTTTGTACAAAAGGCAGATATCAAGCTGCTAAATTCACCTTCTTGCTGCCTCCTTCCCAATCTTTCTTTTTCCTGCAGAATCTTTAACAAATCAGCTTTATTACCCTGATCATAAATCAGAAAATTGTAACATATATGAGCAGCTATGAAAAAATTAGAACAGCAGCATATCCAAATTGCATGCTGCAATATCTAAATTTGGCATTCCCGTGCTTTTTTATAACAAGAATTGTATTCACCTGGTCAAGCGGTGTCTTCTGTTGTGCTTTTAGAATGGTTTCGGCAAAGCGGCTTTTCATCATTGCTACACGGAGAGCCTTCTTTGGTGACAGCTGTACATCAACAATTGGAGGATACCCTTCTATACCAAGCAAAAGCAAACAACAAAACTTAGTCTGTTAGCATGCCATGTCAAATGGCAACAAGCAACACTTTTACTTCAGATATTACTGACCTCCTTTGGGAACAGCATCTGTGGAAGGAACTGTGGACTGCGAAATGTGACAAGCGTTTTCATAGTCCAAAGCACTTACAGCCCCTTCACACCATCACCAACAGCATTCCAATACTCAGATCATCAATTAAAACCATAAAATATCAGGTGATTAATTCAAATGAAAACAGTCACCCTACCATCAGAATCCACATCTGACTTGCTCACTTGGGATACTGACGTTCTTTTTGCCTGACAGTCCTAAATTCAAATGGAAGTTTTAACTAAACTCATCACAAGAGAATCTCTAACTCCCAGACATATTCATAATATCAATGAAAAATATGCCAAGAATATATACCTGTCTGGAAACATCAACACTGCATACATGATGATCTCTATCCAATGATCTTTCTGAGGATAAATCTGAACAATAATAGAATATCCATGAGCTAAATAGGTACTGGATAAGCAAGACATTAGCACAAGAAAAGATCGACTAACCACTTGAGGACGCATGGGTTAGGTCACATGGTAGGCTGCAGCGGCAGATTATACTGCCACATCCACTGCATTTGTGAGCAATCAATGGAAGCTTGGCATTGGCAGAGCCACAAGCATTTCTCCTATGACTGTAAATTCCTGTAAGCCACATTGTCTATTAGCTCTGATAAAGAGACATAAAGCAGCAAGTACATTATGCACTTCATACCATTTTGGAAATCTTCTCCTGATGACTTCCTTGTGCAGTTGTGACCTGCCTTTGCGAGCTGTACAGGTGAACGACACATACACAACTCAGAAAGTGCAGAAAACGTCTATCACAATAAAGAAATGGACAAAATATAAAGTATGTGAAAGTAAATTAAAAGAATGCAGCATAATGTCGACAACCCACACAACAAAAGTTACATAAGGACTCAAATTAGCCACATTAAAAATTTACTGTTAGCTTATTCATTATCACTACATAGATAGAAGCAAATAACAGCAATGTATTACTTACTTTGAGAGGATCCCATCTTTTCTCAAAAATTTTGTTTAATTTCACTGCCATTTTGTAGACGCTATTATCAGCAGGATTATAGAGCATGGCATTAGAAAAGGTCAGTCTAACATCAGCAGCAAACTCTTCAGTGCTAAAATACATGTTGTGCTCCAGTTTGGACTTTACTGTTCCCAGATCCATGGGATAAGATATAATCGAAAGATAATCCGGAATGTTTAATGCCACAGGATCCACTGGTTGGTTGAAAACCCAACCGGCTGGATGAGTCATCAGTGTCTTCAGAATCATTGAACAGTGTGAAGTCACACTAGGATCCATCCGTTGCCTCTTCTCCAACTTCTTTCCGCCATCAGAACTACTGCTTTGAGTCCCTTCAGCAGTAAATGACACCAGTTGCCCTGGCTTACATGATGGCTTGTCAGAAGTAGTTTGTTTTCTTTTCTTGGAGACTTGGACCCCAGACTTCTTGCTTGATACAAGAGTTTCAGTCGCAATCATACTTAAAAACTGCAAGAATTAGACAAGGTTAATTCTCATACACCCATAAATGCAGGCATACAAGCACAGTTAAGCATCTCTTGATAATTGTATTGCATGCAGACACTTCTTGTGGCTATATATTGAGCATAAAAGTAATGCACTCAGAATTATGAGGTAAAAAGCTCATCGTGACATGTTGAAAGCATATACAATATGCGGATGACTCTTTGCATGCACCGCAAGTGTTTTATAGTTCAACCATAAATATCTCACACAATAATACTCTGTGCAAGCATGCAACAATTAGGGATCTCTGGATAATTGGACTGTAGATAGACACTTCTCGTGTATCTATACAAATAAGTAATATAAATTACTCAGAATGATAAGGTAAATCTGACAGAAACTATAGTTGATACAATTCCTTCTATGTTAGGAAGGTGATATACACTTTAAACTACAGACTGGGAGGTGAAGTTCATAAGAAACTTACAGAACAGGTCAAAATGCATACAGAAAAGAGCAAAAACAAACTTAATAATGTCTAAGCAGCTGATAAATTGTTGGGTTGACACCTATAAGTTCAATAATGGAGAGCTTATATATACGAAACCAATGGTTGCACACAAGGCACAGAGATCACACTTGTACTATCATACAAACAACAATAACATCGTTCTAACTTGAACATGACTGACTTGAATATGGGAAAGATAATGTGTCCTTTGCACAGCCTATAATCCATTCGAGTGTGTATCAGGGTCAAAGTAATAGGTCAAGGCATGAGTCTAATGGTCAAGGAACAAATGGATCTTAGATACAAGCAACCAAACGCAAATCTGTATCAAAGTAATTCATTATACAAATACAAAAATGGTGAAACTATTACAATGGCTTGAAAAGTACTTTAAGTAAAAGACAAGGACTGAGGCTGCGTTTGGATGTTGAGCTGAGTTGAGCTCTTACGAATAGTAGTGAGTTGAGATGGTAGAATGAGTTTTGTGGAATCCACCTAAGATGAGTTTAGATGTATTTATGGAAAGTGGAAAAAGGTTGTGGGTCCCATGTGTAAAAAAGTGTTGAATTGAAAAATGTTATGGGTCTCACGTGTAAATAGGTTTTGAGTTGAGATGAGTTTAGTAATTTAAGAGTTGGGTGTTTGGACATTAGACTTAGCTTAAAATTAGACTGAATTGAGTTGAACTCGGATAAGTTTAACAACCAAACGAGGCTGAGTCTACATAAATATGGCAATACCCGCCTAGACAACGGATCTCACGTATTAAACAACAATAATTCAAAAATTTTAAACGCAATGACAGAAGGAACCTGATGAGCGAAATAAAGAATGAAAGAGAAACACCCATAATTTAAGATCAAAAGTCTCTCAATATGGCTAGGTCTTCTGATACAGGGGATCATAAAATTTACAAGTTAAATAAATGAATCATAGTAGTTCATGTTTCGGCCATGCTTGTACTCTGGTAAGAGGATAGGATATTTCACAATGAGGCGCGCGCATAAAGCAGAAATTTCGTATTGGCGAATGGGGCATGTTTTTGTTGGGTCAGAAAGTTTTGATAATCGTCACGGAAACTGTAATACCTTGATTGTTGGGTCGAAGTATTACGGCGAGGTTGATCAGAACTGCGATTCTAACCCTAATCCAAACAGAAAACATGGCTCTAATCCAAACCCTACCCTAAACCCGTCTTTAATTCAACCCACATCTTAACGGAAACAATACCCCGAAAACTAATCCCAAACTCGAATTTTAAGGGAGATAGTGGCAATGAGAAGAGAGAATCAACCAAGCTAAGGAATCAACCAAGCTAAAGAATCAACGAGAATACAAAGAGAAACCAAAAACAACATAGAAACAAGGGAGGTGAAGTGAACTATCAAAGAATCAACTTACCAAAAACCGTAACCCCAAAACGAATCAACGAGTGAAATACAGAAGCAGGGAGATGAGTATTCGCTAGGAGCGGAAGGAAGGATTGCGAAGTTGCGAGGTGAGCAGTGTGATTTTTTTGGACAATCCTGGTTTTGTACCGCACGCTTCTTTATTTTCTACCAGACGTCATACAGCGATTGGATTATAACGATCAGAGCTCCGTAACGCAGGTTGGATCACGTTAACCCGGTAGAAATATCCCGGATAAAACTGAAAAGCGCGCGGGAAAGATGGAGTACAGATATAAACTACACGTAGTTCTGGACTGATAGAGACTGAACGACATATGTAACAGTCTAAGGCAGTCTCGGACCTCGGTCTCTCCGGCCCAATCCAGAGGCCTAGAAGTTTTAACGTCTAGGTCAATGGTAGGTCTGGGCTAAAATGGGCTTGATATTTCGGCCTAAGCTGGGAACTAAAGGTCCATGATTTCAATTTATTTTCGTGTGCGTGTTGCAGAAATACCTCGACAATCTTAGCTACCGCTTTGAAGATGGATGATGCCTAATGAAATGGGAGAGTTGTCTAGACATGGGAGTTCGAAAAATCAACCATTAGTAACCTTAAGAATAATTTTATTTGAAAAATCATATACTATACACCATCCACGTGACATAATTTGATTTGAAAGATAAATTTTTAAAATTTAAATCTTATAAATTAAATTATGTTATGTGAATAATGTGTAGTGTAAAAGTTTTCAAATAGCACTAGTCATTAAGGTCTTAATTCCTCTAACCTTAACTCCACTACTAAAGGTCTTGTGATGAATCGACAAAGGTCATCGATCGGTTGAGAAATAATACATGTGAACTTTTTAACTATTTTTACTTCGTCAACTTGTGATACGGCATCAAATGATTTATAGAAAACACCTCATAAATAGGAAAATAATCTCTAGTGAATATATATATAGTAATGTTAGATATAGTTCTAGAATGTATAAGCTCTGCACATTTTTAATTTTAAACTATGCGTAAAATCCAATGAGATGTGCTAATTACCCGTGAAATCCAACGGCTGAAGTGGACTTCAATCATAAGAGACACAACATGATTAAATACAACTACACTCCCCTTCCAAACTTGAGAAGTAACCACCTATAATAGATTATTTCGTTCTTCAGCATTTACAGTCCTAGACTAAACTAGCATATGAGATTTTCATGGAAATTGGGTTTTTGAAAGTGTTTGTGTAGAAATAATATGTTGCATATTCTTATGAGTTGTAATTGTGTTAGGTAAAGTTTAGGTTGAACTTGGAGTAAAATTTGCAGAAATATCAAGTTCATCAAATTTAGTGAGATAGAGTCTAAAATAGTCATAACTTTTGAGACCAGTATCGGATGAAGGGGATCTTGATGGCGTTGGAAAGCTCATTCAAAGTCCTACAACTTCACGTCTCACAAAAACAATCAAATGCTAATGTTTATTAGCTCATGAAGAGAATTTGAAAGAATCTGAATTGAATCATGTTGTGGTGGTTTTTCCATGTGAGGAAAATATGACAATGACATACTTGTAATTTTGCTTGTCATAGACATTTATAAGTAAAGAGTAATGCTAATACAATCGTGGAGTGTGCAAACGCTGTGCAGTCACTTTGAAAAAGAGTAAGGTCTACTATTAAAAAATTAATTCTTTTTTATGTAGATCTCATATTTATTCATTTTTTTAAAGTGATTGTGCATCGTTTGTACACTCGTAACTGTAATTATCATTTCCATTTCAAGTTTATTTGAGAGAGAGAGAACTGATCTCTAAGAAAATATGTAGAGGAAATATGTGCATTAATTATTTTGCAGTTTCCAAGATGAAACCAGATCAAGAACCACCTTGGATGCGCTACAACTTTTGTTCCTTCCGTCCCCAACGGTGTTCTCCACGCCCAAAGATCGGTCGATCCGAATTGGACTTAAAAAGAAGAAATTGGTTGAAAGCAACCGGCCGCTTGCTGGACAAACTGACTCTAAGGAACGGGCCGGTAATAGTTCGAGCTCCTGTCAGAAAATATTATCTCCATGGTAACTCTTGAGGACACCAGTAGCATTGTCGCACTAAAGAACTACATGGATGCTCATGATCAGTATTTTGGTGAGATTGGAATCGGTACTCCTCAAAAGTTCACTGTGATATTCGACACTGGCATGGAAGTTCTAATCTTTGGGTGCCCTCTTCCAAGTGTTGTTTATCAGTAAGCATGCATCTTTAATATTTTCTCAATGGATTTTCATTGTGTTTTGGTCAAGGTTGCTTTCTTTTTTCACTCAAAGGTATAAGTCCAGACAATCAAGCACCTACCAAAAGACTGGTATTATCCATTTCCTTGGTTCAAAGAGCCTATTTTACCTGCTTTCACACCTCATTTTCCTCGTTTATATTTGGATTGCTTACGGAGATTGGAATCTCGATTTCCTGAGATTGGATTAAAGTGGTGCAGGAAGTCTGCAAGAGGGGAGGTAAGATTTTTTTTTTTCATGGAGCTATGACGTGACAATTTTGTATTGGATGGTGTAAAAATGAGTTTTAGGTTAGGTTTAGAAGTTTCTTCAAACACAAAATTCTTATCTCATCATATCTCATCATTATAATTTTTTAAAATTCTCACATAAAATATAATAAATAATTCAAATTTTTAAAATCTCAAAACAATAATAATATTAAAAAATAATATTTTATTCAATTTTTAACTTTCATCTTAAACTAAAAATTTTCATCTTAGCATCCAAACCAAACCACACTCTACGGCCAGGTTCCCAACATCTCGATTTTCATCCCAAACATTACTCACATACAAACACTTTACAATTTAAAATTCTCAACATTTTCATCTAATTATTACCTACTCATTATAATTTTTCCAAATTTCCAAATAGAACACAAAAAATAATATTTTTTCAAATTTTAAAACAAAAATTATATTCAAATAATTTATTAATTTTTGAATAAATTTATAGGCCTAGCTCATCTCATAAAACCGGTTCCACAAGAGATGATTGCTCATTTATTATAAACATGCCCAAGACCTTGTCTACGGACAATGTGAGATTATTCCTCAACACTCTCACTCACATGCAGACCAATATTTTTCCTGGTTCTTATCATAGGGTAAGTAATGTGGGCTCTCATTCATCCTGTGACAGGTTCTGATACCATAAAGAAATTTATGGATCTAACTCATATCATAAAATTGGTTCTATAAGAGATGATTGTTTATTCTTTATAAATATGCTCAAGACCTTGTTCACAGACAATGTGAGATTATTATTCAACAATTTTATAATATTTTATTTAATTTTTTCTCTCTATTTTTTAAAACTAAAAAAAATATCTTAATTTAAATAATTTAATATATTCTAAGTATCCCATCGGAGTCGAATTCGAATTAGGCGAATAATAAGATCAACCATCATGGTGTTGGACCAATTAATTACCCTTTCAAACAAAAAGTTAATAAGCACTTTGACCACATTCTTCAATGGAAATTGAAATTTTTTTAAAGAAATAATAAAGTTATGATTGAAATAGTTATGGTTAGAAGTAGGGGTGACAATATGTGATACAATCCTTTAACCCAACATGAACACGACATGATAAAAGTAGGTTAGGGTTTAACCTTAACGGGTTTAGGTCAAAACGGGTTGACCTTTTAAGATACAATTGCTTAACAAGTCCCTAACGAGTCAACTCGTTATTATCTATTAAGAAAATTAAATTTATCTTTATACCCTAAAATTCAAAAAACCCTAAATCTAACCCACACCGCCCCTTAATTTTCACTTTTCTTTTTCTCAACTTCTAACCCCCCCCCCCCGGTCCACCTCTTCGACTTCAACCCATAGCTCGGTACTCGGTAGCTCCTCAGTGTTCAGTTCTCACACCGCCCCCTATGCCACCCCTCAATTTTCTTTTTCTCCTTCACTTTTTCAACCTTTGCTAATTAGTTTGTGTGGCTGTTCATGAATCATTTGCCCAAAAACTGAAAGGATGGAAGATAAGAACAATTGATCCAACATCACCCATAGTGCCAGGCCCATGCCCCGTCGCCCACGACTCAAGAGTACCTTCGTAGGACCGTAACCCACGCAGCAGCACAGCCTTGGCCTAGAGCTCAGGTCTTTCTCAGACTCTCATGGCAGCCCATCAGCGTCCTCTTTACACAGAGCACAGAGTCGCAGCGTCCCAGCCTCCAGGCCATCGGTCTCTCCCTTATCCTAGGGTTTAATAACTTTAATTCTTATATATGGAAAATGCTACTTTTACACCTAAATTTAACACCTTGTATAGTTTAATTTTTTTTACTTATTGATTAAGGAAGTAACTATTAGTGTATTGATATTTTTTTATATATTTTTTAAAATGTTTAAAAATGAAAAAAAAAATTGAAAAGAAATAAGAAGATGAAATTGTGCTAGGCGGCACATCTAGCTGTCAATGCTGGCCGGTAGCCTAGCACTACTCCCTGTATATATGCATGTTTAATTCCCATGCCTCTAGAGAAAACCTACCATTACTGTTGTGCCAACATAAACCCAAACTGCCCAGCCCCTCGAGAAACTACTACCACCTTGTTCCCTTCCATAAACAACAATGCTATTAAGTAAGATTGCCACAATCAAGCTGAAGACAAAAGTTCATGATTCTAGCCTCAAATCAGGCAGTGTGAATAATTCTCTGTTATGTTAAAAATCAAAACTAATTGTACAGATATTAGCTGAGATTCTTGCCTTGTAGTTTTTGTAATTATTTCCTAAAATAGTTCTGTAATGATTTTGTATATATTCACATACTGATCAATCAATGAAAATATAAGGTGGGATATTTTCATTCATATTGTGCAGTGTATTCTCTTATATGGTATTAGTAGAGCTAGCCTCAAACGAGACAATCATTTCCAACTCTCCAAGGTCTTCCTCCTCATAACAACCCCAAATTCACCTCAATAATCACCCATTTCATCCACCGAAAACACCCTTGTTGCTCTCAATATCACTGCTCAGATCAATGATAAACACCCTTGTTGCTCTCAATATCACTGCTCAGATCAATGATAAATTGACTCCTTCTACTTTTCCTTAATGGCGTGCTCAATTTGAAGCCTTACTCATAGGCTATGATCTGCTTGACTATGTCACTGGCATTTCCCAATGCCCTCTCTTCGAGTGACTCGTCTATATCTGCCTTACTCAAAACCCATTGAGTTAGGTAAGATAAACCCATATTTAGTGCGATCTTTACCTCCACATCTTCCACCATCACCCCACTCATCGCCATCGCAAAAACGTCCCATGAGGTATGAAAAAAATTGAACACTCTGTATGTTAGCAAATCATGAACACGTATTATGCAATTAAAAGAGGAACACACCTTAATCCAGAGCGGAAATCGGTCCATCTCCAATTATCTGCATGTTGTGAAGGTTTTGGCAAATGAGATTGCCATTATAGATCACCTCATTTCTGATGACGACCTAACCCTTTATGTCTTGAATGGTTTAGGTTCTAAGTTTCGAGAGATTGCAGTGCCGATTCGAGCGCGATAAAGGTCCCTTGCTTTTGAAGAGCTTCACGACCTCCTTGTTGGCCATGAAAGCTACTTGCGCCATCTTGAAGCAACAACTCAGCAACTGGTCGCAGCTGCAAATTACACAACTAGAAAGTCTGATTCTTCGAGAGGCCAACAGAGGAGCTTTAACAAGCATCTTGGGCCGCAACACCAGTTTGGGCAAGGCCAAGCCCGAAATGGAACCCATGATGGACGCCGCTACAATGGGTCTAGTCGGCCCAATAATAACCAACGACCATAAAAGCCAAATGCTAATTCTGTGATGAGTTGGGTCATATGGCCAAAAATTGCCCCCAGCTGTAACCCAATCAAATCACAGCAAACAGTTCAACCACTTCAACAACAAAAGAGCAAAACTGGCTTCTCGATTGCGCTGCCTCACATAATATTACTGGTGATCTCCAAAATCTGTCTATTCATTCCGAATATGACGGCACTGATGAAGTGGTTCTGGGTGATGGTTCAAGTTTGGCTGTTTCACATGTTGGTTTTTTAGCTATACACTCACCCAAATGGACATTTATTTTGCGTGATACTCTTTGTGTTCCAACTCTTTAAAAAAATTTTGATTTAGGTTCACCATTTTACAACTCAAAATAATGTCTATGTTGAATTTCAGTCCTTCTATTTTCTTGTGAAGGATCCGACCACGGGGGCGATCATACTAAGAGGTTCATGTGAGAACAATGTCTATATCTTTTCGAAATCACTAGTGGGAAATCATTCAAAAATGGTTGCTAATGTGCATGAACGGACATCGCTTGACAGGTGGCACAAGCGTCTTGGACATCCCTCCTACAAAGTTGTTCAAAATTTTGTTACCACCTTCTCACTTCCTACCACAACAAATCAAATGTCCATGTTATGTAGCTCTTGTTTTATTAATAAAGCTCATAAACAATCGTTTCGTACCACTAGTATTCCAAGTAATGGTCCACTTGAAATTATTTATATGGATGTTTGGGGACCCGTGCATTCTATTGGTCTCGATGGTTCCCGTTATTGTCTTATTTTTGTGGATTACTACATGAAATACATGTGGTTTTACCTCATGGCTACAAAATTAGGTGTGTCAACTATCTTTCCCCAATTCAAAAAATTTGTTGAAAATCATTTTCAAGCCAAAATCAAAATACTTTACTCTGACAATGGAGGTGAATTCATCACTCCCAAACCTTTTTTGACTCTTCATGGCATTAGTCTTATACAACTACCCCTCACACACCACAACAAAATGGTGTTTCCAAATGTTGTCACTGTCATCTTGTTGAAATCGGTCTTACATTACTTTTTTATGCCTCCCTACCTCTTTCCTATTGGCCCCATGCTTTTCGAACTGCCACGTATCTCATCAATTGACAACCAACTCCTATTCTTAACAATAAATCTCCATTTGAGACCCTTTTTGGACAAAAACCAAATTATCTAAAACTTAAAGAGTTTGGGTCTCTCTGTTATCCACTTACAAGGCCTTACAACACCTACAAGATGCAACCCAAATCCACTCCTTGTCTCTTTATTGGTTATTCCCAAACTCAAAACGTTTTCTCTGTTTGGACCTCAAGACACAAAAAAACCTATACATCTCGACATGTGGAGTTTGATGAAGCCCAAAATCCACTTCAACTCGTGACAGCCCAAAAATCAACCCAACATGTTACTCATACTCATGCCTCGCATCTGTGCCCTAATAGCTTCACCTATTTCCTTTCTCAACCTGTGCATGTGCCCCTACAAGCATTTCCAACTATGCAACCTCATGATTCGGTACCATCACCTAGGCTTCCAGAAGATGTTCATGCCGATCTCACATCGCCTCTAGGTAACCCCTGTAACTCTTCTCTTCCTTTATGTTCATCTGATGGCTTAAATGATTCTCTTCCACATTCGGATGCATTATTGTCTCATGACCATGCTTTGCTTCAAAATCATTCTGAATCAACCACACACAATCATCTCTTCCACTTTAGGCCAGCCCCAACCAACACTCACTTCAAGTGTTGAAACCGAAAACCCTCGATTACAAAGAAATTCTTGTTGAAACCTGTGGGCTATAAATGGGTGTTTAGAGTGAAAAGAAATTCTGATGGTTTGGTGGATAAGTTTAAAGCCAGACTTGTAGCAAAAGGCTATAATCAAAGACATGAACTCGATTACAAAGAAACTTTTAGTCCAATCGTTAAACCAGCCACCATTAGATGTGTTTTGACTATAGTTGTGATGAATGGGTGGGAATTGAGGCAAATGGACATTAACAATGCTTTCTTGCATGGCACTCTCACTGAGATAGTTTATATGTTGTAACCTCTAGGGTTCAAAGATCTAAATAAGCTCAATCATGTGTGTCGGTTGAGAAAAACAATTTATGGGCTACGACAAACCCCTCAGGCTTTGTACATAGCCCTGAGAAATGCTCTTTTACAACTTGGACTTCAAAATTTCAAGACTAATTCTTCTCTGTTTCTCTATAAACATGGCTCCATCACATGCTATTTTCTAGTCTATGTGGATGATCTTGTAATTACTGGCAGTGACGTTCAGTTTGTGGAATCCATTATTCAGCAATTGGGTGAGAAGTTCTCACAAAAAGACATGGGCACTCTAAGTTTTTTTTTCTGGGAGTGGAAGTTATTCCCATTCGAGCTGAGCTCTTTTTATGCCAACATCAATACATTCGTGACCTGTAGTCCAGCACAAGCTTAGAGCCAAGGATGTGTCCACCCCTTTATCCACATCAGTTGACAGCATTGAATTTCGACGTGTCATAGACAACCTTCAATATCTCTCCCTTACACGTCCAGACATCTCGTTTGTTGTTAATAAACTCTCTCCATTCATGTATAAGCCCACCACAACCCATTGGACAACCACCAAGAGGCTCCTTCGCTACTTGAAACAGACCATATTTCATGGCCTTCGGCTCAATCAAAATGTGAATTCAGTTTTAACAACTTTTTATGATGCAGATTGGGAAAGAAATCTTGACGATCAGACCTCTACCTCAGCTTACATCAATTTCATTGGCTTAAAACCCATCTCTTAGAGCTCAAAGAAACAACGAGCTATTGCATGATCCTTAATGGAAGCTAAATACTGTGCCCTTGCCAATGCAGCATCTGAAACAATGTGGCTGAATTCCTTACTCCATGAACTTGGATTTCCACTAAAGGTGCCACCATTGCTGTTGTGTGACAACTTTGGAGCCACATACTTACGTTTTTAATCCGGTCAATCATTCCAGAATGAAACATATTTAGATTGACCTGCACTTTGTAAGGGAACATGTTCAAAGTGGGACTCTTCATGTTCGACATGTTCACACTCAAGATCAGCTTGCTAATCTGTTGACCAAGCCTTTGTCGAGACAACGGACAGAACTATTCCGCAACAAGATTGGTCTTCCTGATGGAAGCTCAATCTTGTAGGGGCATATTAAGGAAGATTGCCACAATCAAGCTCAAGATAGAAGTTCATGATTCTAGCCTCAAATCAAGTAGCGTGAATAATTCTCTGTTGTGTTAAAAATTAAACTGATTGTACAGATATTAGCCGAGATTCTTGCCTTGTAGTTTTTGCAATTATTTCCTGAAATAGTTCTTTAATGATCTTGTATATATACACATACTGATCAGTCAATTAAAATATAAGGTGGAATATTTTCATTCATATTGTGCAGTGTATTCTCTTATAAACGCCGCCCCCGTCTCGCTGCACAACAACCCCAGACGGAAACAAACGTGCCGAGATCACCCCGCACGACAGAAACCGAAGCCACAACCTTAACCTCAGCCCTACACCACCGAGACCAGCCACTGCATTTGAGTGGTTCCCATCGTACAGTTCGCCGCGAAACACCTCATCCTCACTGCCAACAACCAGTGGCACCAGAACCAATCCGAAAACCACCTTGTTACTCCAGTACATAGCCACTAGTTGCACCTCCGCAATCACTTCTCCTCCACGTTTTCAACCAGCACAGCAACCCAGTGACGGTAATAACCTTCGTCCGTCTAACAGCGCCAAAGATGCTCTTCTAACAACCACACGTCCAGAAACCAAAACCGAGCACTTCCTCCTCCGCAGCACAACCCAGCCACTGCCGGTGCACCACCTCTGTAAACCAAAAGAGTAATACGCACTACTTGAACCAGCCACCACCTATCTCGGGAAAGCCACCGCACGCCGCCATCCCCCACCCCGTCGTCACCTCCTGCACAGACGGTGCCTCCGAGCACCTCGCGCCACCCCAAGCCACCGATATCTCTCGGTAAGGCCACGCCGAACTCCCCACTATCACTCTCCGTCGTTTCCCTTAATGCCATGTCTTCTCTCTTTCTCTTACTACATTCACTCTCCCTCTCCGTGCGCAGCCTCCCAGGTCGTCGGCCTATCCACCTTAGCCGCCCAACTTCGTCGCAGCTCCTTCCCCACGGTGAGCATGCCCGCCACATGGTTAGGTCTGGAAGTGTAAAACTTTAAGCCCTTTCTTTGTTTCCGTGTGCTCCCTTAGAGGCCATGCACTTGATATGTTATATGTATTTACTAAAACGCAGAGTTTTACACTATACTTTTACATTAAGTCTAAACTTTAGTTTTGTAAGGTTTTTAATTTTATTTATTTAATACATATATTTGTATTAAATAAATAAAGATTTGAAATATATTATGTAGCAAATATATATTTAAAATATGAATTTTAGAAGTATATAGTATGCACGAAATTGTATTTTAAGCCTTTTAAAAAGAAACTAATTAAATCTTTTTGGTGTTTTAATTAAACAAAATCTTTCTATTTTACTTTAATAATTTTGCTATAATTATGTTAATTAGAGAATTGTTTAATTTGGAAAAGTATTTTTATGGGCATTGTTGTAGATGGATAATATTGATGGATTTTGGAAGCAAGATATTTTAGAGTTATGAGATCTAGAGTACTAGTTTTAGGTGATGAGGAATTAAAATAGGTTAATGTTGACATTTCAGGTTAAAGTATCGATATACTTATTCGATCGGGATTTAAGAAAGTTAAGCTTGACTATTTTATAGGTCATGCTCAGATTTCTATTGGCATTGTTATGAGGAAGATTTAAAAAAGTTAAGAAGTTTATGTAAGCGGAGTTTATATATTAGCTTTGCACAAAAAAAATTAAATGAGGGTGGATTTAAAAATATGCATATTTATTTTTGAAAAGAAAGCTGAAAACGATCTCCGATATTTGTTTTACATATGCATAAAAAGTTATATAAGAGTAAATAGTTTCTAACATTGGTGTAGATATGAGTTTATTTTTATACATTCTGTTTCTGATATGAAAAACAGCGAATATAAGACTTCTTGAAAAGCTTTGTTTTTTATGAAATAAAGATGTTCTAATCGTCAATCGTGGTTTTTATTTTTTATTACCATATTAATTTGATCTCTTCCAAAAGGAACTTTCTTTCTATTTAAGCAGACACTACTCCCTGATACCCATACACCGCCGATTCAGATACAACACCATCACCATGCATGCACGCACCAACTTTTCCAAAAAGAAATACCACTCGTCAAGGGACTCTCCTCCTCCTCCACCCCGAACTTATCCTCGTCGTCCTCAGCCCTTGGAGCGGTACAGGAATTGGCTGGATCTCCCCCTGGAAGTGACGGAGTCGATCCTCAAAAGGCTTTCCTTCATTGAGATCCTGGCCAGGGCACAAAAGGTGTGCTTGCTCTGGCGTAAGATCTGCAAGAATCCTTCCATGTGGGGCGCCCTCAACATGGGCCACTTGTGGTACTTCTCTGATTCCTGGGATTTCATGATGCCCTACGATATCGAGAAGATGTGCGCCGCGCTGTCGATCTCAGTTGCGGCCAGTTGGTGGGAATAGAAGTCGGCACCTTTTGTGACGGGAATCTCCTCAAATACATTACTGAGCGGTATTATAATTTCGTTTTCATCTTTTTCGTTACGCATGTTTTAATTCATTATGTTATTTAATTTCTGATACTATTGTTTGGGGATTGATTTGAAAACTCAAGCTAGCTTTTGAATTATATTTGTTAATGCAAGAGCCAGTGCGTGCTTGCGCGCGGAAAGTATTGTGCGTTGTTGATGAACTAAATTAGGTCATTATTTAATTTCTTGAATTTTTTTTTTTTTTTTTTTTTTNATGCTCGTAGATATATATATATATATATGGCATGACTTGCATGCCCACCCTATGACAATAAATATAATTTTTCTATAGCCCCAATGTCGACATACATGTCACTGAAAAATTTTTCTTTGATACTTTATTCTCTTTATAAAATTACGTTCTATGTGGTGGTGATCGCTCATTTAATATCATGTCTTTTTGTTTCATTTTTACCAGTTCAAGGGGGATCAAATACCTTCTAGTTAGAATTGAAGGATTTCATGATAGAATGTTCATGGCAGATTCTGGATATTGTGGCTTCTTGTCCGCTGCTCCTACATTGGCATCGTCTTTGAAGACATTGGCGTTGAATCTCATTGCATGGCTTAGACTAAACGAATGTTTAGAATATTTAGGCTTAGACTAAACGAATGATGATGATGTTGTTGTTAATAATAATATTTTTAGATGCATAAATATCACAATTCGTACGTTAACTTATTTTTCTTTCTTAATTTGTTAGTAAAATACTAGTTTGGTTTCTAAAGTCATGCCTTCATTCTCATGTGTACTCCTATTACAAATTAAGTGCATGCATGTGTTCACGTGTGTGTTATTTCGTTTAATGTTAAATTAAAAAAAAAAAAAAAAATTGTATTAGGGCCGGCGAATTGTAAGGCGATCTGATCAGAGGCATGACTTATATATTAAAATTGTATATTAGATATTCTATACTATATATTAGCTTATATTAATATATTAGCTTATAGTTTGTTAGCAGCTTATATTAATATATTAGTATATATAATATACTATTTAGTATATATAATATATTAGAATATTAGTATATTAGTATACTATATATTATATTAATACAATTTAGTATATATATTAATATATATATATACTAGTACACCATGTACTAGTATATATACTATACTAGTATATAATTATTATTAATATTTTAATTAGTAGAACTATAAAATGTGATAAAAATAAAAATTAAAAAAATTATTAAATTAATAATGTTTTATTATTATATAGAGAGTAAATAGATAATCTAATATGGATGCAGATCAATGTTCATATTTTGCTGAAGTTT